>JAJOOH010017176.1:0-13931 GCA_029582605.1 Solanum gracilifrons
CCCCCCCCCCCCCCCTTTACTTATTTGTCTCGGAACTACATTGCCTAAACGAATATAATTGTTATTGAACTTAAGTCTAAACCATACTCCTTGTGGGATCGACCCCAACCTACAAGTTGGGTTCTTTATGTGATAACGATCGCTTATGCTTCTGAAAAGAGGTGTAATTTGAGCGTATCAAATTTTGGTGCCGCTGCTTGATTTGAGGCCAAAATACATATTTTTAATCATTATATGCCTCACATTTATTATTTAGATTTTTCCTTTTCGAGCATAAATTTTATGGATTGTCCTAAATAGTATATTTTATTTGTAGGATTAAATTGGTGGAAAAATGAAGAAATTTGGAGCTAAAAACAAATTAAAAATGGAGGATTCAAGAAGGAAATCAAGCAGGCAGCTTAATGGATTAAATCTATTAAAATAATGTATTCCTATATATGGTGCAAAGTTGAACGCCAATTCAATTTGAATTAGGCTTGCTACTGCCACGTGTCAGCTGACCGGCACCCCTCTGCCGCCAACAATTTGGAGAAATCACGCGTACAGTGCAAACCCAATTTAATTAGGTTTTGTTTTCCTAATTTGTCTTGAACTCAATTATTTTATTTAGGATTTTTCTATCTATAAATAGGGAATGAAAAATATTCTTGAGGGAGATAAGAACCAAGATACAATACACAATATAAATCTTCTTCTAGCTTAGGAACTTTGAAAGAGCCGTTGTGGAGGCCGTAAAATTGTGGTTTATTCTTTCTTCTCATTTATTATTTATTTTTATTCATTATTAATAAAAGATAGTTTATCTATTGTTCTTAATTTTTTATGATTAACACAAACATATTTGTTTTAATAAGTTTTGATTGTGTTTTTGAGATAATGAGTAGCTAAATTTCATAACTAGGGTTGTGGAAACCATAAGCGATTAACAAAGTATGAACAATAACTAAGTAATTCTTGAATAGTATTGAAGCATGCATTGATAATTCTTTCATCTAAAAGTCTTTTTAATGGTGCACAACGTTAGAACCCGTCTTGTCGCTACTTGCCGGACCAATGAGGTAGTTAATAAGAAAAGAATTATCAACATAGATTTAGTGTGATACTATCTAATAGTCTAATGTCAATTGGTGCGAGGTGAAAACTAAGTCATACATTAATGTGATGTCTAATATGAGGTAAAGGTAAGGGTTAGTAAATTATACACACGTAGCTGGACCAAGGTGCGGGGTGAAATTCTCTAGTTGCCAGACCAAGGAATTAGAGATACATAACTTATCACTTTGCATGTAATACACTAGAAAATGATTACTATTATTAGGATTACCTTGTTATGAGCTTATGGGGAACAGATTCCTAGTTACTTCTAATAATCGGAATATAAATAAATACTTAGTTCAAAGATATTTTTTATTTTTTTTATTTTATTTCAAATTAAATCCCCCATTTTTATATAATGACTATCGAATTAAATATTTGCTATTGACAATATTCTTCCATATTTTCTGTGGGATCGACCTCGACTCATAGTTGGGTAAATATATTGCATACGATCGTTTATATTTCTTTTCATGAAGTATATTTGAACGTTATCACTGTCGGGGAATAAGACTTCTAGATTAAGTTTAATTGCATTATTGAACCTTAGTAAAATATTTCCAAATTTTACTGTTTCTTTTGTTTTTGTCTCTCTCAGGGTCTTACTCTAGTGTATGCCAAGTACACAGAGCCAAGGAGAACCACTTACTCCCTACGATCCCGAACTGAATAGAACTTTGTGGAGAATGAATAATCAAGGAGTTTCGATTAACCCTATCAGGGAAGAGTTAGGTGAAGGTGTTGGATTGCAACCTTCGAGGGTAATTGAAGCGAATAATCAGGCTCCAATTGATAATAGATTGGGAGATGCACTGAGGGCATAGGAACCACGTCTACATGAAAATTTCAGGGTCAACCTTAATATTGCCGATTCTGATGAACCTCTTGTCCTACCGCCTCTACCTCAGGGGCATACATTTGTAGTGACCAGTAGCTTGATGCAGATGCTTACAACGAGGGGCTTGTTAGCAGGGTTGTCGCAGATGATCCGCATGCTCACATAGCCAATCCTAATCATGTCTGCAAAAGTTGTATAGGTCGACCGGATTGGGATATGGACGTCATTGGGTTGCGTGTGTTCCCCCTATCATTGACAGGATATTCCACTGTGTGGTTCAATGAAATCTCTTACAACTCAATCTATACATGAGATCACTTGAAAGAGGCATTTTTAGCAAGATTCTTTCCAGTGTCCAAGAAATTGAACAAAAACGATAAACTCAACAACTTTGTAGCATTACCTGGAGAGTTTTTGAGTAGTTCTTGGGATAGGTTCACTGCCTTCATGAGGGGTGTCCCAAATCACTGTATTGATGATGAGTCGCTAAAGGAGTACTTCTACCGAGGACAGGATGATAATGGTAAGGAAGTGCTCGATACTATTGTGGGAGGTTCATACAGTGAATGCACTTTTGCACAAAATGCAGAGAAAATGGAGAAGATATCTCGAAATAATAAAGTTTGGAGCACTAGAAAGTCAGACACTGGGAGGAGCACATTTTAGGTTCAAGCTGTAAACAACTAGCCCACAGATGAGATTTGCGAGGAATTGGCACAGATGAGAACTGAACTAGGGTTGATGTTAAAGCATGTGACAGGAGGACCAGAGAAGGTAACTCTTGTGAACTATTTGACTAGAACTCCACCACCGGCGGATAAGTATTATCTTGAAGAGGATGCGTATGCGGTGAATGAGCAGACGGGGGGTTTCCGACAAAACTCCCAAGGTTCCAACACGGATAACTGGCGTCAAGGTCAAGGAAACCAAGGTCAAAACTATGGCAATTCAACCGCGAGGGTCAATATGTCTGGGATGAAAACTTCAATCGTGACAACCATTACAACCGGAACAACTATGGCAACAGAAACGATCGGGCTGGACCTTATCTTTCTCCTCAAAATCAGGATTCTGCTCCTAGGGAAGCAGGAGGTAATATGTCACGTATTGAGGATATGATGCAGAAAATGATGAGGAGGTTTAACGCGACTGATGAGAATGTGAAGGAGATACGAAATGACTTGTCTGGCATTGGTCAAAAAGTTGACGCCCATGCAGTGTCGATCAAGCATCTTGAGCTACAGATGACTCACTTTTCGACTATAGTAAACCCACGACAACCTAGCACTCTTTCTAGTAATACTATCCAAAATCCAAAGAATGATGGATATTGCATGGCAGTCACGACTCGAGGAGGTAAGAAGACCATTGATCCACCTATGTCGTCTGGGGTGGAGATTGAGAGTAGTAAAGATGATGATGTGGTCGAGGTAAGTAGAGAGTCCGAGAATACGACAGAGAAAGAAGTGGAGGTGACTCAGAAAGTTGTCCCTATTACTACACCTCCACCCCCTTCCCACAGAGGTTAGTAAAGAAGACTGAAGAAGGAAAATACCGCATGTTTATTAGCATGTTGAAATATCTTTCGATCAATGTTTCGTTGATAGAGTCTTTGGAGGAAATGCCTGGGTATGCAAAATTTATGAAGGACATGGTGACAAAGAAGAGGGTAGTGAGCTTCAAAGATGATGATAGATAGCAACATTGTAGTACTATTGCTACAAGGTCCCTTGTGCAGAAAAAGAAGGATCCTGGTGCCTTTACTATTTCATGTACCATCGGGTTGTTACATTTTGCTAAGGCATTGTTTGATCTGGGGCAAGCATTAATCTGATGCCATTGTCGATCTACAAAAAATTAGGTTTGGGAGATCCAAAATCGACTGCGATGTGATTGCTCATGGCCGACTGAACTGTGAAGAGGCCTATAGGTGTGCTCCATGATGTACTAGTGAAAGTGGAGTCGTTCATCTATCCGACGGATCTTGTGATTCTTGACTGCAAGATTGATTTTGAGGTTCCCATCATTCTTGGGAGATCATTTTTAGCTACGGGGAGCGCTTTGGTTGATATGGAAAAGGGGCAGATGAAATTCAGACTAAATAATGAAGAGGCGACTTTCAATATTTGTAGGTCTATGAAGCAAAGTAGTAAGCTCCAATCGGTATCGGCGATAACCTATAGAGTTGAGAGTGTTTCTGAGGTGCAGGTTGAGGAGACACTGGTGTTGAGGCACTAGTAGCGGTTATGATGAACTTTGAAAGTGATGGTATTGAAGAATATGATGAGTTGGTCGTTGCACTTGATAGGTACGAATATCGTTCGAAATAAAGAAACTGGATTTAGACATGAAAAATCGTGAGTCCCCACCCGCAAAACCGTCTGTTGAGGAGGCGCCGAAATTTGAGCTTAAAGCTCTACCATCACATTTGAGGTACATATTCTTGGGAAAGGATGATACTTTACCAGTAATCATTGCGGCAGATTTGAATGGGCGACAACTAGAGTGTTTGGTTTCTATGTTAAAGAGATTCAAGCGAGCTATTGGGTGGACTATTGCGGACATTATTGGGATCCCTCCCGGTATTTGTTCTCATAAAATCCAACTCATGCCAGATCACAAACCTAGTATTGAGCATCAAAGAAGATTAAATTCGCCTATGCAAGAGGTAGTTAAAAAGGAGATCATCAAGTGGTTGGATGATGGAATTATCTATCCCGTTGCAGATAGTAGTTAGGTGTGTCCTGTTCAATGTGTGCCCAAGAAAGGTGGGATTACTGTGGTTCCTAATGAGAGAAACAAGCTTGTTTCGATGCGTCCCATGACTGGATGGAGAGTCTGCATGGACTACCAGAAGCTAAATGCTTGGACAGAAAATGACCATTTCCCTATGTCATTCATGGATCAGATGTTGGATAGACTTGCTAGTAAGGATTTGTATTGTTTTCTTGATGGTTATTCGGGCAACAATCAAATTTCTATAGCTCCGAAGGACCAAGAGAAGACCACATTCATTTGCCTTTATGGGACTTTCCCCTTCAAACAGATGTCATTTGGGTTGTGTAATGCTCCGGCGACCTTCCAACATTGTATGATGTCGATATTCTTTGATATGGTGGAGGACACTATTGAGGTATTTATGGACAATTTCTCTGTGGTAGGTGCCTCTTTTGATTGATGTCTGAATCATTTGGTTGAGGTGCTTAATGGTGTGAAGAATGCAATCTGGTGCTAAATTTGGAGAAGTGCCACTTTATGGTGAAAGAAGGGATAGTTCTAGGTCATCAGATTGCTGAGAAGGGCATTGAGGTAGATAAAGAGAAAGTTGAGGTAATAGAAAAACTTCCTCCACCTATCTCTGTAAAAGGTGTTAGGAGTTTTCTTGGGCATGCAGGTTTTTATAGAAGGTTCATCAAAGATGTCTTAAAATTGCACATCCGTTGTGCAAACTGCTCGAGAAGGAGTGTAAGTTCTATTTTGATGATGCTTGTCTAAGAGCATTTGGAGAGTTGAAGGAGAAGTTAGTTACTGCACATATCATTATTTCACCGGATTGGGGACAACCGTTTGAGGTAATGTGTGATGCGAGTGGAGTGGCGCTTAGTGTGGTATTGGGATAGAGTTCAGAGAAAATTCTCCATCCTATTTACTATGCTAGTAAAGCTCTAAATGTGGCCCAAAAGAACTATACGGTAACTGAACAAGAGCTTATTGCGGTGGTTTTCACATTCAAAAAATTTCGATCTTACCTGCTTGGTACTAAGGTCATAGTGCATACTGACCATTCTGCATTGAGGTATTTGATGGCGAAGAAGGATGCAAAACCGAGGTTGATTAGATGGGTATTGTTGCTGTAAGAGTTTGATTTTGTGGTAAAAGATAGAAAGGGGACCGAAAATCAAGTTGCCGATCACTTGTCCAGATTGGAGGAAGAGGCTATGCTAAAGCTTGGTGATAGGGCTACAATTAATGATGCATTTCCAGATGAACATGTATTGGCTGCTTCTCATGATCTGATTCATTGGTTCGCAGACTTTGCTAATTATTTAGCAAGCAATTTGGTGCCCCAGGATTTGTCTTTTCACCAAAGGAAAAAGTTTATGCATGATGTTAAAAAGTTCTTTCGGGATGAGCCTTATCTGTATCGTAGTTGTGCTGATGGGATTATTCGTCGCTGTATGCCAGAGGTAGAGATGATGGGTATACTAGAGGCATGTCATTCATCGCCTGTTGGTGGGCATCATAGTGGTGTTCGGACTGCGCATATATTTTTGTAGTGTGGGTACTACTGGCCCACCATCCAACAAGATGCTCATGATTTTGCCAAGTCTTGTGATCGTTGCCAAAGAGAAGGAGGAATTTCAAAGCATCAAGAGCTTCCTATGAATCCGATATTGGTGATTGAGTTGTTTGATGTATTAGGCATTGATTTTATGGGTCCATTTGTTAGTTCACATGGGATGAAGTATATTATTATTGTGGTTGATTATGTATCGAAGTGGGTGGAAGCAGTTGCGCTCCACAACAATAAAGGTAAAATTATCACCATATTCTTGTAAAAGAATATCTTCTCCAGATTTGGTACACTGAGGACGATTATTAGTGATGGAGGTTTCCACTTTTGTAATAAGTTGTTCAAGGTGCTACCTGAGAAATATGGAGTCTACCACAATGTAGCCACTCCTTACCATCCGCAGACTAGTGGGCAAGTTAAAGTTTCCAACAGGGAGATCAAGCAGATTTTGGCGAAGACTGTGAATGCTAATAGAACGGATTGGTCAAGGAAGCTTGATGATGCTCTATGGGCCTACCACACAGCATACAAAACTCCCATAGGTATGTCTCCTTACCAACTTGTATATGGGAAGTTTTGCCATTTACCGATAGAGTTAGAGCATACGGCTATGTAGGCGATGAAAAAGCTAAATTTGGATTGGGGCGCCGCATCTAATCAAAGAATGAGTGACTTGAATATGCTTGATGAGTTTCGCCTAAAAGCTTATGAAAGTTCAGCATTGTACAAAGAGAAGATGAAGAAGTATCATGATCAAAGAATTGAAAAGCGAGAATTTGTTGTGGGTGATCTTGTGCTTCTATTCAACTCTAGGTTACGCTTGTATTCAGGCAAACTCAAGTACAAATGGACTGGACCATTTTCGCCCACAAAAGTGCTTTCCCATGGAGAGGTTGAGCTAGAGAACAGTAAAGGTACAAGGTTCATGGTAAATGGAAAAAGGATCAAGATCTATCTGGGAAATGCGGAAAGTGTGCAAGAGGTTGTTGAAGCATATGTTCTTGATGAAGTCTGAGTAATCAAGAGGCCTGCGTCGTGCCGCGACGTTAAATGAAGTGCTTCTTAGGAGGCAACCCAAGATGTAAAATCTAGCCAACAATAGGTTTTTGTTTTTCGTTTAGTAGTTTTCTTTGTCTAGTTGCTTCTCTGTACTCATTTAGATAGTTGTTTTAATTTTCTTTTAGCGTTGGCTAAACATAGCTTAGGGTCCGTGTCTAAAAAGTGTCCAAAAATAATGGCCTAATGGTTGCCACATGTGCAGGGACGCAAAGAAAAATCTGCAGAAACAGGTGTGGTGCAGAGGTCTACGGATCCCATCAACGGTCTGTAAGTTAACCTACGGACCGTCAATATCAACCGTAGATCCCAGGTAAGTCCCTAAATTTTTCCAAGTGTAAGAGTTATCTACGGTCCCCATCACGGACCATAGATCAACCCATACACTATAGACGGGGTCTCGTGGGTCCAAAACCCTAATGATGCCTGACCCGACCTGGACTCCTCATTTAAAATCCCCAATTTTTAAAACATTTCCCAAAATTTCCAAATCCCTCCATTACTCCCTAACAGTCCCTACAACTCCCAAATTTCCTAATTCACCCCAACATCACTCCCTAATCTCCCCATAAATCACCCCCAACCATCTCTCAAATTATCCCCCATATTCCCAAATCCCATTTTGGTTTCAAAATTCCGGTGTCCGGGCTCAGTGCAACTAGGCGGTTAGTTGGGGCATTGCAAGCTTAGTGTTATCACACAATCACACCACTCCTTATTGCTTGTAAGGTAACAAACTTTCCCCTCACATTCAATTTCGGTTCATAGATTAAATATAGAAAGTCGGGAGTTGGGTCTTGACCTTGGGTAATTAAGTGTATGTAATTGCACGCTAAAATTTAAGTACTAACACCCTTGGGATGATAGATTGTGATTGTGTTGCCTTCATAGTGTGTTAAACCTATCTAAATGTTAGTCTATATGTAAGTTTCGACTTAGGGTTCCGAATCTTGTATGAAATAATTATCAAATTGAGTAATTGGAACCCTTAGAATGATGAACTAGCATGATTGAATGTTGAAATGCATAATTAGACTAGGACATTATTGAAATTGCCTTCAAAATGGGTTTCAAATGAGGCATATCTGAGACCTGGCACAGACCCCATCTACGGGACCCCATCTACGGACCGTAAGTCAACCTACGGACCGTAGATCAAGTCCGTTGATGGAGGCACTTGGCAAATTTCACTAAGTGTGAAACTACGGAGGTGGACTACGGTCCGTAGATCAATCTACGGACCGTTCTACACATCCGTAGCTTCCATCAGATATCAACTTTTTGATACCTCTGATCTACCGGGGGTTTCTACGGACCGTAGGTCCACATCGGAAGTGATCACTGTAGCTACTGTAGAATATATTTTATTTTGTGTGTTTGTTCTTATTTCCAAATTTGTTTTTTTTTTTTTTTTAGTTTCTTTAGTTTGTTTGAGCACTAATTCTCCCTCAACAGGTACCATGCTTAAGAATAAGGTTTTAGCCACCAAGGGACGATCTAAATCCACGGCGCCGACCTTTTGGCTAATTAATGAGGACACCGATAGGGAGCAGGACCCCGACTATTCACCCACAGCTCTCCGGACTGCTCGTAACCAGTCCAAGAAGGTGATTCCCGACATAATCACTGCCTCCCAGTTTGATGAAGAGGATACACTGATTAGGTCACCGACAAGGTCTGAGTTCGGTTTTGAGTCCAACTCTGCTACCGGGACTGCTTCCGGCTCCACCACTAAATCCAGTGAACATGATGGGGCTACCTCGTCTGATGAGGACACTAGCTCGGGGACCGTCCCAATCCCAGAAAATAATGATCCTGACCCAGTGCAAGGAAAACCAAATAGGTGGTGTGTTCAGGGGCAGTGGCAGATCTACAAAGATGCCAAGATGCTCAATGAAAAAGGGAGGATGGCCCGACTTATCACTGAGAAGCGCAGAGTTCTCACCAGAAGTCTAAACACTATGCCAGAGGTCCACCGGTTATTTCAATGGCACAAATGTAAGTGGATGGATCGAGACCCCGGGACTTACAACGAGGAGATTATGCGGGAGTTCTATGCCTCCTATGCTGCCACCCTCTGAGGCTCTATCGACAAGAGGTCCAAGCCCACATCCCAGGACCCTCTCACCCCTACTATGGTCCAAGTATTTGGGTGCAGATCTCTCACGCCACAATCAACAAGTTCTTGTACGACCCTAGTATTGGGAGCGCTTGGACACCCCACACGACTGACTTTGATAATATGTGGGATATCGTGCAGACTGGAGACAACACTCGTAATGCGGATCAGAAGGAGGCTGTCCTATTGTGGCTTGCTAGGCACATGGCCCTAGATAAGGAGCGAGCGGAATGGGTTGCTTCACCCCGCTTAGGTATTCGAAAGGCCACCCTAGCTTTGGTGGCCAAGTTCTTTTGGCTCTAGGTACGAAACAGAATATCACCGACGCAGACAGACAACCAAGTTACATAGGCTAAAGCAATCATGGTTTTTGCATTGGTCGTAGGGTTGAAATTAATTTCGCCCACAAGCTGCTGGGGGAGTTACATGAGAAGGCATTTAAGACCTCTAGTACTTACCCATTTCCGTGTATGATCTTTTAGCTATGCATGGACACTGGAGTGTCGATTTGGCACTGTGACAAATTGGTTCATGCAACAGGGACTCTGGACATCGGGTTAATCTAGGATGAGGCGAATATGGCAGATTTGCGCAGAGGGCCTCGGGTCGACGTGCCGTTGGGCAATGATTTGGTAGATGCAGAGGAGCAGGTGCAGGGGATGGGACTGCACCTCTAGATGATGCACTGGCTTCCTCCTCACAGGCTGCTAGCCAGGCCCCGAGCTCATCCAGAGCCACTCCATCTTTTGGAGCCACTGTTATACCACTAGCCCGAGTCCAGAAATTAAAGGACCAAATGTCCACTTTGTTGCACCATATTAAGCCTTGGATGCGAAAGTTGATTGTTGAGTCCGAAGAGAGAGTAGAAAAGAGGATGGAGGCGAAAATGGACCAAAAGGTCCAAGCAGTTCATGAGCAGCTCGATGCCTTCGAGTTGCGAGTTTTAGAGAGGCCAGCTCCTACTACTGATATGTGCTCTTTCTGAGCAGAGTTAGATAGTCTACGGGCCGATGTCGATGTCATTCTTTCCATTATTGTAGTTGAGCCACAGGCAGCACTTACTGCGTTAACTGATGATACGGTGCTGGATGCTTTATTCAATGGGACCGTCGAGGAGAAGCCCGAGCCTACACGTACCAAAGGTAAGAGGCACCGTTCTAGGTGCACTGAGGAGGAAAATTCCCAAAAGAGACAGCGTAGGCGAGAGAAAGAGGCTAAGAAGGCTTTGATTTTAGATGAAGAGTTGCGCCTGCAAAGGGTGCGTGAGAGTCTTGCGGGGGCATCGAGTTCTGCCCCGGTTGTAGAGGTCCCGCCTATTATGAGGGATAATGTGAGCACCATTAATGGTGCGGTTAGAGTAACTGAGAGCACTACTGAGGGTGCTATGATGGATGATGTGGGCACTACTGAGGGTGACCCAAGTATTGTTCCAGCGGGATCCGGGAAACCGGACCCATCCACTTGTTGATGAGTCTTCGGTGCTATGTGCCACAAGTTTGCTTCACCCAATCCATTATCTTTTACTACTTTTTTGTATGCATTGGGGTCAATCACATCTATTTTTGTTGGGGGTGGGGTGAATGGATTGGGTGATAGGGTGAAGTCTGAGTAACCCAACTCATAAATCCTCTTTTGGGGTTTTCTTGCCTGTGTTCTTTTTCCCCAATAGACTGCTTAATTTCTGTTAAACCGACATGTGTTAGGATTGTATGTGTAGAAGAACGAGAAAGAATGAAGCATGATGGCAAATGTTGATTAAAAAAATGATACCCGTCCAAATTTTGTAAACTGTGCTATAATCTATAGACTAGAATGAGTTGAATGTGTTGGCTCTGAGTATGACATGATAAGGAACCAACTTGATGGCATGACTTAAGCTAAAACTTGAACTAGTAATCTGATAATCTGATAATGAAATTATGTGCCAAGAGTGTGTGAGAATAGTTGATTGTTCAGACAGTTTTTGTGCCAATCTAGAACTCGTCCGGTTAGTCCTGCTAAGACAATCTATTCTAGCGGCTAGGAAGTGATCATAGGCCCTTGTTATGATATGTCCATAAATTGCCTAAAAGAAGAATCCAACCAAATGAAATAAATGCTCCCTTTGATCCAAATGCTTTGAGCCTAAATTAGACCATTTATTTCTAAACCCTTAACTCACCTTCCCATATACAAGTTGGCCCCGATCCCTCCTTGGACATGTGCACCTCGACTTAGGCCAAAAGCCTAAGTTGAGGGTGGCTAATGTAAAAAAGTAACCTTAATCTTGGCCCTGACCTGACATCGGGTATTATGCACCTCAACCAATGGAAAATACATAAGTTGAGGGTGGCTATGAAAGAGAAAACTGAAAGAAAAACGGGTATGAAAAGAGTTTGATGTTGAAAAAAATATATATAAAAAAAATAAAGAGAGGAAAGGATGTGACCTGTTGAAAGCTAAAGAAAAGAATAAAACTCAAGAAAAAGATGAAAGTGAAAAAATAAAGAGTTACAAAGTCTAAAGTCACATCCATGGTTGAAGAGAATCAAGGTAAAGAAGGCAAAATGGTAGGATGTCAAGAGTAGGGCAAGAAAGAGGTAGAAAGCCTAATGTAATGTCAAGGAGGGCAGAAAGTCACTAAAAGTACCCAAATGTACCACGCCTAACCCTGAGCCTACGTTACAAGCCAAGTAAGTCCTATAGTGATCCTAAAACCTAGTTTGGAGAGTCTAAGCAGTGAAAATAAGGGCAAGCCTATGGTATTGAGCACCAACTGTACTTGAAGTTACTTCTGAGTGTGAGTGTTGATTGAATCCTTGTACTCCAAATCATATTCATTGTGTGAAAAAGGATTTTGTTTGAAGTAAGGGCACTAGTTACATTGTCGGAAAATTGGTACCTTGGTGATAGTAAAACAATGTATGTTGGTGTATTGGCTGGACGATCTTTGTCATGTTTTGATCCACACAAGTTAGCTTGTTGCGTTTGAGAGAAAAGATTTGCACCCAAAAGGAGAGTCGGGACAGAGAGCCATGTAATTGCTTGTGCTTAAATTGCTTACTTCTACACAAGTGTCGTGTGGAGTCTTAGTGCATCGCTTGAGGACAAACAACAATTTTATGTTGAGGGTGTTGATATACCGTGAGTTTACGGTATTGTTAATACATTTCACTTGAGAGTTGTGTGTGTCTAGGGCCATTTTGTATTAGTTCTTATGTGTTTTTCTCATGTTTTCAGGAAATAAGTTCAACGCGGTGATTTGATGATACAACTGAAAGACGTGCAGAAAAGGGCATCTACAGAGGCAACTTATGGACCGTAGGTCGAGTTACGCTCCGTAGATGATGGACGTCGATGGGCAGGCAAGGCATGGCTAAAGATTAGGGAATTCTCGACTAAGTGTGGTACTACGGTTGCAACTTACGGACCATAGATTGATCTACGGACCATACTGTTGCTCCTAAAATGTGACAGAAATTTGGTTCCAGCACCTGATGCTGAAAAGTCTAAGTATGGAGTTACGGAGAGTAGTTACGAACCGTGGACTGACTTATGGTTCGTATTTTTGAACCGTCAAATGTGACAGAAGTTTGGAAGATTTTGAAGATTGAAAAATTGCCCAAGTCCTGAGCCACAGAACGGACCTACAAATCGTATATACACTTACGGACCGTAGGTCAGTGTCGTAGATTGAAGACGTGTCCTGTACACTTTATTTCCTTATTTCGTTTCCTCTTTAGTTAGGACTTGTTTTCCTATAAATAGGGTATGTAAACCTTGTTTTTGGAGTTAGACTTTATTACTTTTATTCTAGTTCTTGACTTGGGAGATTAACTTGCAACTTTAGCAATTCTTAATTTCCTAAGTTCGTTTTGAAGATTTTGGTGTTGAAAGTCAAATCGAAGTCTCGGTTTATTATTCTTCTTACATAAGTTCATGATTTCTTCTTCTAAAACTATGAATCGTGTTCTTGCTAATATAGGTAACTAAATCCACAACTAGGGTTGTGGAACCATGAGCGATTAACAAAGTATGAATAGTAACTAAGCAGTTTTTGAATAGTATTGTTGTATGCATTGATAATTCTTTCGTTTAGAAGTCTTGTTAGCGAGTGCACGCGTTAGAACTCGCCTTGTTGCTACTTGCTGGACCAATGAGGTAGTTAATAAGAAAAGAATTATCAACATAGATTTAGTGTGATACTATCTAATAGAATTAATGTCAATTGGTGCGAGGGTGAAAATAAAGCCATACATCGATGTGACGTCTAATATGAGGTAATGGTAAGGGTTAGTACATTATACACACGTAGCCGGACCAAGGTGCGGGGTGAATTTTTTTATAGATGTCGTACCAAGGATGGACAGATACATAACTTATTGCTTTGCATGTAATACACTAGGAAAGGATTGCTATTACTAAGATTACGGAGTTATGAGCTTATGGGGAACACGTACTCCCTAGTTTCTTTCTCAATTAGATAACAACAAAAGTTTAAATCTTGCTTACTAATTACTTTCATAATTTCAAAATTTGTTACAAAA
>JAJOOH010017177.1:0-16248 GCA_029582605.1 Solanum gracilifrons
ATGCAATGTTTTCTTGGTAAAGAAAGTTTTAAATTCCTTATGGTTTTAGTGTCTATGCGATGAATGAATGCTAAGAGGCTTGTATTAGACCTCTTCGAGGTCGAGTACGCCGGTTACGACTAGGGGGTGCTCCCGGGTCATGACAGAAAGCTACCTCCGGTAGAGACCAACAATTTTCGGATGCGAAATCGAAACAGGAAAACCTAAAGAAAAACCCATATGCCTTCTAATGGGGGTGTGGTTTGATTGTGGTGGAAGTCGCTCATCTGCCCGTTTCCTAAGAGTTTGGCACTCCTCTTTGGACTATGTCCCAGTTCGCTGCTAAGAAAAAGTTTCACGTTGTGCTGCATCATTTTTTATGTCGTCCGCACCTGTGGTTTGTTTTGGAGAATTCATCCTTTCGGATGCTCTCGATAAAGACTGAGATAAAACTCATTAGCATAAAATGCAATTCAAATGGAGAGATAATATCTTTTACCGTGTTGACACTTAATTGCTCTCCTTGAACATTTGACGTCAACTTCATCGGGTTTGAAGTAAAGCAAATAAAGTTTGTGTCTCATATTCGCGATACAATCTTCAATGTACTCTTCTTTTGACGTCAAAGTAATAAAATAGGCTAATGTAATATGTTGATAGTACTCTTGATATCGTTGTTGCAAAGAAAAATGATGCATTAGATGTTGATTTTCTTGGATGGGTAAATCTTTCTCTTGCGATGCATGACTTTTTCTCTTGCTATGCATGGTTTCTTCTTCTTGCTATGCATAAATCTCTTTCCTGCGATGCATAATTCTTCTCTTGCAATGCATGAATCTTCTCTTGTAATGAATGAATCTCCTCCCGCGATGTATGAATCTTCTCTTACAATGCATGAATCTTCTCTCGCGACGCATGAATCTCTTCCCGCGATGCATGAATCTTCTCTTGCAATGCATTAATCTTCTCTCGCAATGCATGATTGTCTTTTCTGTAATGCCATCCCTGGTACCAAACGAAGATAATGTTTCACCGGACAACATGGGTGATCTTCTGGGTATCTTTAGGTGGCGGTATCGTCTCAATTGACAATACGATAAAAATTGACCCTCAGAGTAATGGTATCATCTCATTCGACAATACGACACAAATGACTCTTCGGGAAGTAATGTTATCATGTCCGATAATACGATGTAGATAAATGTCCTCCAGATATCTTTCGTTGCTGGAAAACAAATAAAATTTCTCTATTCGAGGTTTTCATTTATTCCATCTCTGAACATAATCGAAATGTTCATTATGATCCTCGCTTTGTTGGGAATTGAATGAAATAATGTTATTCATGTTCCAAAATCTTTGATATAAGCATCATAAAATATTTCCTGCATCCACAGAAAAATTGTTAGTTTAAAATGAACTGATCTGTGTTGATCTCTGCGGTTTTCTGCTCCTTCTCTTGCTATCTCCGATTGATTTCTCCGATCTCCTGCTTCTGATAGATAAGACAAAATATTTTTATACGAAAATAATTAGAACATGAAGGAAAAGCTTTTAAGGGAAATACATTTTCAAAAGTAATGTTTGGAAAAAATTACTGCCAAGTGTCATGTCATGTCAAGTTTAATGAATGCCTTAGAAGTTGATGTCTCGAGGTTTATCTGACTACTTGCTAGGAAATATTCAAAGTTGCTTTGGGCCGCCGATAAACCCTGTTGAAATTTTAAGGCCATCCTCAAAATTTCTGTCCCAATTAACTGTCTTGGCTTGTCCTTAACCGTTAGTGAGCAAATCACGGAATTTTTGAGATCCTCTCAAAAATTCTGTCACAGCTGCAAATCTCAAAGTAACTTCAGTCTTGATTTGTTGGAGAAGTCTTTTTTCTTGAGAATTTTTGAGTCCCTCTCAAAAATTATGTCCCAGTTTATATTGCGAAGGAAAAATAGAAATCTTACGGGGGATATGACTGAGCCGTTGTGGCGCCTACGTATTCCGTTAAAACAGGAATCAGGTCAAATGTAGTTCCCTCCCTCAGGATTAACAAAAATAAGAAATTTACAAAGAAACCGACCGAGGCCGACATAGGCCGCCTACGTATCTCATTCTTGAGAATTCAGGTCGAACGTAGTTCAAATACAAGGAAAAAATATTAAAAGGGGATAAAGGAGTGACCGAGGCCGACATAGGCCGCCTACGTATCTCATTCTTGAGAATTCAGGTCAGACGTAGTTCATTACATAGGGATAGATTCTAAGCAATCCAATTACAAGCAAATAGAACGATTACAATGAAACAACGGAAATACAAACTGAAGCTTCACACATAGTATCTCTTGACAGCGTCTGAGTTGATCGGTTTCGGCCATTCGCTGTCATCCATCTCTGACAGGGCTAAGGCACCTCCGGATAACACTTTGCAAACCATGTAGGGTCCTTGCCAATTTGGTGCAAATTTCCCTTTGTACTCAGCTTGATGAAGGAAAATGTGTTTGAGAACCAACTGACCAATTTCAAATATTCTGGCTCTTACTTTCTTGTGGAAAGCGCGAATCATTCTCTGTCGATACAGTTGACCATGACAAACGACAACCATTCTCTTCTCATCAATCAATGTTAGCTGGTCAATCCGCTTGCGAACCCATTCACCATCGCTCAATTCAGCTTCTTGGATGATTCTCAGTGAAGGTATTTCGACTTCGGCAGGTATAACTACTTCTGTTCCATATACTAACAAATATGGAGTAGCTCCAACTGATGTTCTGACAGTCGTTCGGTAACCCAACAAAGCATATGGCGACATCTCATGCCAACCTCTGCGATTATCAATCATTTTCCTCAAAATCTTCTTTATGTTCTTGTTGGCGGCTTCTACAGCTACATTCATTTAGGGACGATAGGCATTTGAGTTCCGGTGAGTAATCTTGAACTGCTCACATATCTCTCTCATCAAGTGGCTATTGAGATTTGCTCCATTATCAGTAATGATGGATTCTAGAACTCCAAACCTACATATCAAATTGTTGCGAACAAAATCAGCTATAACTTTCTTGGTCACCGACTTATACGAAGTTGCTTCCACCCACTTGGTGAAGTAGTCAATGGCAACCAAAATGAATTTGTGTCCGTTAGAGGCGGCTGACTCTATCGGACCAATGACATCCATGCCCCAAGCTACAAACAACCAAGGTGAACTCATAGCATTGAGTTCATGAGGCGGCACTCGAATCAAATCACCATGCACTTGACATTTATGACATTTCTGCACAAACTTGCAACAATCATGTTCCATAGTCATCCAAAAATAGCCGGCTCGAAGGACCTTCTCGACAAAGTGAGTCCATTCATATGAGTACCACAAACTCTGGCATGTATCTGTTCAAGAAACTTTGCAGCTTCACTAGCATCCACGCATCTGAGAAGACCTAAATCTGGAGTCCTCCTATAAAGGATTTCCCCACTTGCAAAGAAATTGAGGGCCATACGGTGTATTGACTTCTTCTTGTTGAACGTTGCATTCTCAGGGATAAGTTCCAGCCTCCAAGTACTTCTTGATGTCAAAATACCAAGGTAAATCGTCTGGTTCAGCTTCGACGTGTGCACAATGAACCGACTGTTCTTTTATGGATTCAATGGATGCTTAATCATTGATGTGATGGTGGAAAGAGCATCAGCCAACTCATTCTGTGTCCTGGGACTGTGCCTGAACTCAATTTTGCGAAATCTCTTGCACAACTTCTGTATATACTGCACGTATGGTGTGATCTTTGGATTCTTCACAGCCCATTCTCCTTGAACCTGATGAATCAACAAATCTGAATCTCCAATAACTAGCAGCTCATGAACATTCATGTCGATGGCCATCTTTAAACCAAGGATACAAGCTTCGTATTCAGCCATGTTGTTCGTATAATCAAATCGGAGTTTAACAGCCATAGGATAGTGTTGACCGATTTCTGACACTAAGACTACTCCGATACCTTTCCCTTGGTGGTTTGCCGCTCCATCGAAGAACACTCTCCAACCAGGGTATTCCTCAGAAATATCTTCACCAACAAACGAAACTTTCTCATCGGGAAAATAAGTCTTGAGCGGTTCATACTCTTCATCAACTGGATTCTCCGCAAGATGATCAGTTAAGGCCTGTGCTTTTATCGCCTTTTAAGTCACATACACAATGTCAAATTTACTCAAAAGCATTTGTCATTTAGTCAACTTCCTAGTTGGCATTGCTTTCTGGAAAATATACTTCAACGGGTTCATCGTGGAAATAAGATATGTGGTATAAGTAGACAAATAATGTCTTAACTTTTGAGCGATCCAAGTCAAAGCACAACATGTTCTCTCCAAAAGAGTGTAACGAGCCTCATATGGAGTGAACTCTTTGCTCAAGTAATAGATGGCTCGCTTCTTCTTCCCAGTCTCATCATGTTGACCAAGCTTGCATTCCAATGCATTATCCGAGACTGACAAATATAGCAATAACGGACTCCCTTCTCGCGGAGGGACCAACACCGGTGGATTGGACAAATAGTTCTTGATGGTATCAAAAGCAGTTTGACATTCTCCGGTCCAGTTGGTCGAGGCATCTTTTTTCAATAGCTTAAAGATGGGCTCACACACGACGGTGGATTGAGCTATGAACCGGCTGATGTAGTTCAACCTTTCTAGAAAACTCATCACCTCTTTTTTGGTCTTCGGAGGAGGTAATTCTTGGATCGCCTTGATCTTGGAAGCGTCAAGCTCAATGCTCCTCCTGCTGACTATAAATCTCAACAACTTGCCAGCTGGCACTCCAAAAGCACACTTGTTGGGATTTAACTTCAAATGTATCAGCGTAAGCGATCAAAGAATTTTCTCAAGTGAGTCAAGTGGTCCGAACTCTCGCGGGACTTGATTATGACATCATCTACATACACCTCGATCTCCATGTGAATCATATCGTGAAAGATGGTTGTCATGGCCATCATATAAGTAGCACCGGCATTCTTAAGACCAAAAGGCATCACCCGATAATGATATGCGCCCCAGGGCATGATGAAAGTTGTTTTTTCTGCATCTTGTTCATCCATCAGGATCTGGTAATAGCCCACATAACAATCCACGAACTACTACATCTCGTGCTTAGCACAGTTATCAATGCGAATGTGAATATTTGGCAATGGAAAATTATCTTTCGAGCTAGCTTTGTTGAGATCTCTGTAGTCGACACAAATTCTGATCTTTTCGTCTTTCTTGGCAACCGAAACAACATTGGCTAACCAAGTCGGATATTGCGTCACTTCCACTACTTGAGACTCGATCTGTTTTGTAATCTCCTCTTTGATCTTCAAACTCAACTCAGGCTTGAATTTCCTAGTCTTTTGCTTTACTGGACTGAAATCTGGATGATCGGCAACTTGTGGGACACCATATTCGTACTCAGCCCTGGCATATCTTTATAAGACCAGGCAAATACATCAATGTACTCCCTGAGCAAATGAACCAGGTCTCTTCTTTGGGCTTCAGTGAGATGGACACTGATTCTGACTTTTTTGACACATTCCTCATCTCCGAGATTCACAGTTTCAGTTTCTTCAATATTTGTCTTGTGTTGATTCTCGAATTGTCGAAACTCCTCAGCAACATGTTCGGGTACCTCATTTTCTTCTTCATATTCCTCACACTCATCATCACCTGCCTCATTTCGTTCACTCGATTCATGACATGACATAACATTGGCAGGTTTTAAATTAATATTACTGAAATCATAAACAAACAAAGTTAGGAAAGTAAAATATAAATAGATAAGTAAGCAAACAAATTTCGATAAAAGAGGATTTTCATTTAGATTGAAAGACAAGCTCAAACTTTGGCCATGGTCGAGGGCCATTTTGCCTTTTTAAACATCACAAGGGAATTTAAAAGCTTCAAACAAATAACAATTGCATAAAGGGTGGGTCTCGGGCCTCTTCCAGACTACCACCGATTTTAAAACAAATAAAGACACATGTCTTATCTACCCAGATGAGCGGGATATCAGGAGTGGTGTGGAGGTCCAGTTCTGCAATCGCTCCTCAGGTTCTGCATCACGGATGCCTCATGTCCCAGCCTCTTCCTCGATGACCGCATCAATCTCCTCAAAAAGTCCCCAAATTCCTTCCCCGAGACCACCATCGTTGACATTTTCTCGTACCGAAAATGACTGGTACAGATGAGAAATTGGCCGGCCGATTCTTGATCAATACTCTTTTTCTTCATCTCTGTTTCATCAGCATCTGTGGGGACATACCTCAAACCAAACTTTGCTCCTTTGGCAGGAATTTGGACAGGCTCGACAATTCCTTGAAAGTGCTTCGCCAACCCAAAACCTGGCTCGACACTGTTCTGGAGCATGACAGTAGCAATCATCTTGTACACGGAGGGCATAGGAGGTTGCGGAGCCAAATCATCACCGGTGGCATTTACCAGCTCCACCGTGTAGAAATCACAACCTCGGGACACCTCATGAACGATCAGCGCATACCCATCGGAATGACTCCCATCACCATGAATGACTAATTCCTGGTCCTTCCAAACAAATTTCATCAGTTGGTGAAGGGTAGAAGGCACAACCCCAGCCATGTGGATAAACGGTCTTCCAAGAAACAAATTGTAGCTTGTATCGATGTCCAACACCTAAAACTCCACATTGAATTCTGCAGGTCCCATCTGGATATCCAAATTTACTGCCCCTATCATGTCTCTCTGCACTCTATCGAAAGCTCTCACATTGACCTTATTTTGTTGAACCTTTCCCAAGTCGAATTTCAGCTGCTTGAGAGTCGAAAATGGGCAAATGTTGAAACCGGACCCATCGTCGACCAAAACACGATTTATAACTTTGTCTCGACACTTGATGGTGACGTGCAGAGCTTTGTTACATATCCTGCCTTCAAAGGGCAGCTCTTCGTCACAAAAACTGATTCGGTGTCCTTGAATGACCTGGTTTATCATAGCTGCTAGATTATCACTGTTAGTACCCACAGGCACATAAGTATCATCCAAAGCCCTCATCAGAGCCTGTCTATGCAACTGCGAACTCATCAATAAGGCCCACACAGATAACTGAGATGGCGTCTTCTCCAAATGCTTGACAATGGAATAATATTTCGGCTGCATTTTTCTCCAGAACTCCTCGGCCTTGGCTTCATTGTTCGGCCTTTTTGTTTGGTCCTTCTTCTGCACACCCTGGATCAGCTCTTCTGGCGTGTAGCACTTGCCAAATCTGGTCATACCTTGGGTAACAACTGTTTCAATCACAAAATTTAGTCGCGCAAGAGGTTCTCGTGGCACCAAGGAAACAGCCTTCTCATGTGTCAGAATCACAAACTCTTTCTTCTCTCTAATGCTCAATGAGGCCACAACCCTTTCCAGCTCATCACGAGCAATCAGAACTATTGCATTTGTCACGCACCGGTCATCATCTGTCTCTATCATATTAATAGTGATGCCTCCATGATTTGGCAAAGGATTACTATTGACATTGGGCGCGACTATCTGAAGAGAGATCACGTTCTGGTCAATCAGGTCTTGGATCTTATGTTTCACGTTGATGCAGTCCTCGGTATCATGTCCAATAGTCTTAGAGTGATATGCGCACCTCTGGTCAGATCTGTAAAACTTTGAGCTAGTATCAACCGGCTTGGGCCCCAATGGATGAATATATCCTGCCGCAGTTAATCACTCGAACAGCTTTATTCGGCTTTCAATAAACGGAGTGAAAATTCTAGCAGGCTTTTTCTCAAATCTAGGACGAGGGGGATCGTAATTGTCTTGTTGTGGATGAGGCATTTGACGATAATTTGGAGCATTTGGATGGGGGGCTTAATATCTGGGTATGAGTTGGTCTGGTAATTTGGTTGTGGAGCTTGGCAGTTCGGGGGGTATTTTGGTAAAGTGGAGCTGGGGTTTGGTATGTTGGAGGAGGAGTTTGGTAATTTTCCTGAAGGTTAGCACAGTTGGGGGCGACGTTTCGGTAGTGATGAGATGGAGTCTGGTAAACGGGAAGGGGAGTTTGGTAGATAGGAGGGGGAATATTTTGATAACTGGGGGGATTAGTATTTGATAACTGGGGTGATGGGTATTTTTGTAACTGGGGGATGGGTATTTTGGTAATCAGTCTGTGCATAACAAGCCAGGTACGAACTCTGTGAAGGTCGAGAACGACCTTGGTATGATGAGGATTTCCTTGGAGTCTTCTTCCCCTCATAAGAGATAGAGGGCATATCCTCTCTTTTCTTCTTCAACAAGCCCGAAAATCCGCGCGAGGAAGCAACACGGGCAATCTTCCCGGTTCTTAATCCATCTTCGATAGTCTCACCTACCTTGACTATCTCAGCAAATTTTACTCCAACGAGCAACATGATTCTGACATAGTATTCGGGCTCTTGCACTCGCATAAACACTTCGACAATTTCCTTTTCTGACATGGGAGGTCTAACTCTAGCTGCCTCCTTTCGCCATCTATATGTGAATTCTCTGTAACTTTTGGTCAGCTTCTGCTTCATCTTCTCCAAGGAGTAACGATTAGGAACGATCTCCACATTGTAGGCGAATCGTTCAATAAAGTCCTTAGCTAGATCGTTCCAGCTAGACCATTGTCTCGTTTCATGAGACGTAAACCATTCTAGATCCTCTCCACTCAGACTTCGGCTAAAAAGCCACATTAACAAAGCTTCGTCTCTACCAACTCCCACGAGTTGGTCACAGTAGGCCCTCAGGTATGCTAAGGGGTTCCCTGTTCCTCCGAATATGTCTAATTTTGGCACCTTGAACCCTTTCGGGAGGTCCAAATTCGGATGAATGCACAGGTCTTCGTAACTCAACCCGGTGACCTCAGGAATGCAGTTCAACTCTTTCAAAAATTTTCTAATTTCCTCTTTCATATCTACCTTGGCGGTCTCTTCCTTTGACCTCCACTCTTTCTCCCTCTCCACATAGTAGTCTAGCTCCGAACCATAGGCGTCATGCTCGCTGGGGACCGGTATTTGGAAAGTGGTTTTTTGCATTAGTGGTGGAGCAATAAAGGGACTCTGTCCAGTTAAAGGGGCGTGATAGTTTTGGGGAAAAGTCTGGGGGCTGGTATACTGGTTTTGGTAAAGGAGGGAAGTGCATGGACTATTAGCGTTTTGGCTATGAGGGGGTAGGCCAGTTTGATGGTTTGCATTAGGGGGAGGGAGTGATGCTTGGAGGTTGGTATTTTGAGGAGGGGCTGGTGTTTGATAAGAGGCTGAGGCGTAATGAAGGTTTGGGTGGTAAGGTCAATGATGGAGGGATTACGAGCAGGACTTGAAGGCGGGTTTTGAGCTTGTACCAAGTTAGGAGGGGAATTTGAGTTGGAGGTCTTTCGTCTGGTTGAGCGTTGACAGCAAAAATCGGAGGAGGCAAATCTTGTTTTCTCTGCATCTCGACCCTAATCTCAGTAATTTGTTGCATCAACTGTAGGATCAGTTCTTTCTGATCAGCAAGGGCGGGCTGAGCCACCACGACATCAGTAAGGCTGGTTTCTTCATTGCTATCACCCATTGCTGCTTTTCCCTTTTGTGACTAGGGAAGAAATCTGTAGGACCTTTAGATCTAGTGAAATAAGGATGATCGGCCAGTGTATCAACACAAATCAGTTCTAACTACTTGTAGAAAAAAACAACTCAAAGGCAAAACTGTTAGTATTAGGTATAGATGAATAACGCAAGATATCACATAGAAGGCATATAAACATATAAGAGTTGCTTCGTTTGAGAATATGTTAACCCACGAATAATGGGGACTGATTTTTTGAACAAGTAGGAATTTGCTCGTTTTATTTTGAGGCTAGTCACTCATGAAGGTTGAATTACGTCAAGCTAAGGTCTTCTTGTTGCATCTCTCAGCATCTGTTAATATGAACTCAATGTTTCCTTGTAGAATGAAGAGGAAAAAGAAAATTTTCAAAGATAGGGGTCGGGCCTTGAAAGGCTGCCTACGTATCTTCTAAGGAGAATTCAGGCCTTATGTAGTTCGAATACAAAGAAAATTTTCATTTTCATTTATTCATTTTTGGTGATTACAACGAAAGTGAAAAACAGATAATAAAGCTCCTAAAAGATAGATGGTGGCTTCACCGAAGTTTCTTCCTCTGACTGCCGTATTAGCCACGGGGACAAACTCAACTTGAATCTTTCTCATGTTGACAAGGGATTCCACGTCATAGCGAAACCTGAGGCACCTTCCAATGTTGTGATCTATGGCATCATGATAAGGGCAGGGTTTCCAGATCTCAATTCCAAACGGGATTGATTGCTTCGTCATCCTTTCTTATAGAGGCCAAAACTCTTTTTAGAACTAACAGACTGTAGATATTCAGCAACTTTTTCTTGAAAGGCATGAAGTAGTGACAATAAAACAATGTGTGCTCAGTGACCGACATACTAGGGTCCTGTTGGTCACAGGTAAGGACGGTGTTCTCACCCCACATATAAGGGATCTCCCCAACGTTGATCAGGTTACGGATTGCTTCCTTAAGCTCCACACATTCCTCTATAGTGTGTCATCTTTGGTTCGGGTGGTAGGCACATGTCTTTTGAGAACTTTCATGCCCAAACCCAAAAGTGGTTCCTTTCGAGAGGCTTCAACATACCTGACGCCTTAAGGTGCTCGTAAATGAAAGCACATGGCACGACTTTTACCCCTACACTATTTGTCCGCTCATTAGCTAGGAGAGTGATCTTTTTGTGTCCTCCTTTCAGACGTCCCAAGAGGGAGGCGTATAGATGATTTCCTCATCGGCATCTTCTTCAATGGCTCCATGGTTAGTGTCTTTAGGACCGCTATTGGCTTCTTGATTGAAAAAAGAGCATTTTCCACGTATCTTCTGAAGGCTCATGGTTATGTCATTGTTAAAGACATCATGTTCCTTCCGCACAACAACTGTCTTTTTACTTATAACATCGCATTTTGTCATCTTTGCTACCAATTCCGCGTCTAGTGCCGCATTTGTTGCTCGTGCGACCACGGTGGCAAACTCCACTTCTATTCTCCTTTCTCTAGTTTCTTGGATCTCTCGCCTAAGCCTCTGCAATTCCATCATCAAATCCTCCTCAGTTAGCTCTATGTCGATACCCTTGCCTTTTTCCATCTTAGCAGCAACTTCACCTTTCCTGAGATGATAGAGTAATATTTTAGGATTTGGTAGTAGGATTTTATTTCTGGCTAGAAACTTAAGACTCGTGGAATTTTTGTCGGACATTTGGTAGTGACTTGTATTTGATATTGGGGAAATTTTCAGAAAATTTTTGAAAAGGAGTGGGCTAAAAATGTCCTCATTCGAAACAACAATATCACATAAACAGTTAAAGCACTTAAGTATACAAACAAATATCGCGTCCTAAACATGCATGTGACCCTTTTGTGCCAAGGGTAGGTCTAGAGAATTGAAGGATGTATATATCTTTTTAATCCAATTCATTATCCCCAAAATATTTCATTAATAGCATTTAAAAATGTTTGACAAACATAAAATTTGGGAAATGAGTTCGGAAAGTAAATTACAAAACAAAGTACAAATAAAGCAATCCCACACAGGGGATGATAACAAACTTCAAGCTCATCCTGAACTTTCACCATGTCTGGTCCTCTTGGTGATGCTGACCTCTTCCCACATAGCATATATGTTCGCCCATAGGTGATCCCTAGCCAACTGAGCCCCTTCTTGATGTCTGAACCTCTCGATCGACTAAATCTGCTGCTCCATGCTATTCTCTAGTTCTGACATGCATTGTCTGGCTCTTCGTAGATCTTGCTTCAACTGAGCTATAACTTTGGCGTCCTCTTAATATTGGCGTTGATGGTCCAACTCATTCTTGTCATACTTCTCTTGGAGTCGATGAAGTCGAATTTGATGCTTGGCCCCAACATCTGCAATAATATGGGGAACATTTGGACCAGGCTCGATAGTTCCGACGAGGCTCTTCTTCAACCATTCCTTGTAATCCTTAGAACATTCCGGACGGAATCTGTTTGGTACCGGCTTACCCAATACCCTTCGAGTCTTCCATGTTCTACGTATGTCTTCAGCATAAAAAACTTGTCCATTTTCATGATCGGTCGCAAATTTCTTCATGTCCGCGATTCGGGGAATTTCCTTTTTCCCTCCCAGTTGTCTAAGGACTCGATCGGGAGCATATAGTCTAGTTCCTCTTAATCTGGCAAATATCAAGTAAGGGACCCTTTGGCTCGAATCACACCATTTGTTTTGTCACCACTTGACATTTTATTGACCACTGCACATTTTCTTCTCTTAGCCCTTGAAGTCTTGGATACCAGAATTTTAGACCTCCAGTTTTGTTGCAATGATTATGGTACATCCACCAATCGTGACCTGCAAGTTGGTATGATCGTCTCAACGGATCTGGTTCTTTTGGATTATGTGATTTGATCAAGTGCATCATCATCCACCACTGAAGTATGAGGTTGCATCCCTGAATAAAACGTTCCCCGTTTTGACACTTGTCCAAGGCCCTATAAATGTCGGCCAAAACCATAGGTGCCAAAGTGTAGTACTTAGTTACTGACCCGTAGCCCACCCCATAAAAGATAGCATGAGTGACCATTACTACACTCGGATGGATAGTGTAGTTTGGTCCCTAAGGAAATACCATCGTCCCAACTCCCAAGTAAGCATATCGCAAAGGCAAGAGGGCATGTCTCCTTCCATTTCTCTTCTGAGACAAACTCTTCTTTGAACTTTTCATAGGCCCTTGCACGTCCGAATCGGTAATAAATCTTTCAAAGCGGAATGTTTGGCCCAGGCAACTTGTCCATCCAATCAGCTTTGACGAGTGACAATTTTTCTTTAATTTCGGCAAAATCCCATGTTTTTAGGAAAAGGAGATCCGTATCGGGTTGGAACCTCCTTTTGTTGCACATGTCAACACTCTCGTAACTTGCCAGGACTTCTTCAATAGTCGGCGTCATTTCCACTTCCCCAAACCGAAATACCATATTGTCGCTGTCCCAAAACTTTACCATTGTTCCAATTAAACCGGGCCAAGCCACCATTTCCATCAATGAAGGGAGATTTCCTATGTGTCTTTGAACTTTTTTCTTGTCTCCGTTGTTCATGAACTTCCACCAAACTTGGAGATAAGGGTCAGGTATGGTCACTATTCGGGTTCTCAGAGGCTCGTGTACTGGATTCATCCTACAAGAAAATAGACAAAGGTAAGTTACCCCACCCCCATAGATAATTGATTTGTTTTAAAAATACATATACATCCTTCAATTAACACATAAGTATGATTCTCTTTTTATTGGCAAATGGGCCAAATAGACACAAGGTGGGCTTCTAATGGGTCCAACACGCCTTGGGTGTTGGGTCAACTTAGTTCAAAATGCGCTAAAAGTCAGGATTTGGTTTCACTCTACGCTAGTTGACTAAGAGTGGCTTTTGAAAAACCGGGAACCCAAGTGGACAACTTAGGCTGAAGTTCACAACAACCATTGGACGCATGACGAACCAATAAATTGCCGATCATTCTGAAAAAGTGTTGAGTATTAAAAAGTCTAGTTGCGATTCCGTAAAACCGTCCTTTAATATACTGTACATACAATAGGAAATGCCATGAAATGCAACGATAGTTATAAAAGTTTAAACATATTAAGCACAAATAAGCAATTCAATAATTAATCACAATTAATCCAATAGTCAAATCTTATTGTTAGAACTTAATTAATTCCTCAGCAGAGTCACTATTTCTATTTTACTCAAAAATATAAATAAAACAATAATGATTTAGTTTTTTGAAAAATCGATCAAACTTATGATTTAAGAGAAATCGAATTTCCAAAAGAACAGAGTCGCCACTTATTTTTTTAGTAAAAATCAAGAAAAAAAAACTTAAGGTTTTCAAATGACTCAAACAGATTAAAATCAATTGAAAAGAAAAGGGTTCGAAGTTTAATGTACATTCCGAGAAGGTGTTAGGCCCTCGAAATGCCTGCTAACTTGCGGTTGACCGGCGATTTGCCAAAAATGATTTTGACTAATTTTTTCTTTTTTTGAAATTTTAACTAAGTAAAAGAACTCATAACGGCTTTGACTAATTTTGAGAAAATAATAATTAAGTAAAAAGAAATTCTCTTTTTATTTATTTATTTATTACTATTATTTTTCTAGTTAATTATTTTCTGGGTAATAAACTAAAGGGGGGGATTTTTCTAAAGGGAAATAACTTTAGTGTTGATAATATTAAAATGGAAGCTAAGTAAATAAAATATGTATAAAATAAATATTTATAATTTTCGAATATAAAAGCAAAATGGCTATCTATTGGAATTTAATTAAGTTCAACCATAATTAAATAAATGGTTAATCAACATAATATACAAATAAAGAGCAAAGGAGAAATTTGAATTTGGGCTTCTTGCCCATATTCAACCAAAATTGGGCCTAAAGGCCCACCTGCCCTAATTCTAAGTTTCAATCTTTTGAGATTGATATTATTTGCACTTTGGGCCTGGTCCATCTACAACAGCTGAAATTCATGGGTTTTAACCCCACAGTGCCAAAATATGCTGCTATTCCTTTCTTTGGGCCCAATTTTCGCTTGGAATTTCTTTGAGGCCTTTTTCTGCGTTTTTCAGCACTTGTACTTCGGTATTGGACTCAAGAAAATAGGGTTGAGCCTCCTTGGCTCAAGAAAATGAAATGCAGGACAAGAGGGAGTCCCAAATGACTCAACCCGAGGGATATCATGCAAAGAAGACAAGATGATAACGATTAGGATAGAGAGGAGGATCATAAGGCTCAATACAAGTAAATGCAACACACAGAGGCAAAACACGAATTTTAAATTATCAGAAAGATGTAACTTCATGATGACCAATCATCACTGCAGCTTTATTTAAAATTTTGGGCATGATTAATTATAAACCAATTGAAATGCCAACAAAACCAACCCAAAACAATACAATCAGGCTTGCCAAAAATCTATTAATACAAATTTAGGGCTGTAAAGATAATAATCTAGATAAGGAACGATTTCAACCAGATGTCCTCACAATATCATTTACCAAAATCTTCGACAACAAACGCTAATGTAAACTAAAAAAATACAAGATCAAACAGTAGTGCAAAATAAATAAATCCCATATCCAAAGGCTACAAAAACTTGATAGACACATTTAAACTTTACAAGACTACATGAATAATACATATACTTGAAATTTTAAAAAATCTCTATGAAAACTTTACTAATGCAAGCCACAAATAAATACATGTAATGAGATACGATGTCGAGAAGTTAATTTAAGCTAATACAATTTTTAAAGAAATCCGAAAGTAATACATTTCAATGAATCATGGTTACTACCTAAAATCCATACATCAAACCAATTTCTATGTGGCATACATTCAATTCTAGAGAATTGAACACTCAACATACATCAATACTTTTTTGAACTCTAGGAAATCGGAGACAGACAGGCGACAACAAACATCACATACATGATCTTTGCTTAACTATAAAAAACCAAAGCGAGCAAGATTAAAAAATTGAAATCAAAATAAATGAACCTAACAAAACATCACAACGAGGAGAAGGGAAAAATAAAGGAGAAAGCAGTACACCAGTCGCTCCACATTATGGCACCAGTCGAGACCCAAAAAAAAAAACGAAGTTCGGCCTACACAACCTATCTTTAGAAAACTAAATTTTAGGATTCCAAACTGAACCACAAATTAGAAACAACAAGAGGGATTATGCTTTGCAGTAAGAGACCTTAGCAGAGGAGGGCTGTATGGAAATTAAAATGAAATCAACCCAACTTTTATCAAAAGAATAAAACCGAGAAAAATCATTTCGAGCAAACAAACCAAATCATACTTATTAACAATCGACAATGGGTCAAAAACAGTCCCAAATACTAACATATAGACAGTTCACACAGTAGAGATCAAACAACAACACGTTGAGGGTGAAATGCTTGAACCGAAGAATGAGTCTTACCTTCCAAAGTGCAGCGAACGGGGATGAAAACAAGCAGACGAGCAGCGATTCTTCCATCACCCGGATTCGAAACTCGAAGAGCAAACCCAGAGCTTCGAGCTAACTTTGAACAAGAAAATTTCTCGCTTCTTCGAATTAAAAGAGGAGAGCCGTCTAACACCTTTAAGTACAAAATTTGTTCAAAGAAAAAAAAACCACCCACCCCTTTTCTTTTACTCCAAATTTCCAACTCCAAAAAAAATCTTTTCCCAAACAAGGGGGGGGGGGGGGGG
>JAJOOH010017178.1:0-10081 GCA_029582605.1 Solanum gracilifrons
CCCCAAGCTAAAGAAATAGTCAAGTCTATTGTTGCCAAGGCCGTAGCCAAAGAGGCTCGAATGGCTGCTTCTTTGCTGAGGCTGCATTTCCATGATTGCTTTGTCAAGGTAAGGTTCTAATGTTGTTTTATGCAGTATATCACACCCTATTTTACGTACTCCCTCCGATCCCAACTGATGTGACACAACTATCTAAGGTTAGTTTTAGACAATAAATTTCAAAAGTATGTCTTTCTTTCTTAAATTTTGTGTCAAATCAAACGGTGTCACATAAATTAGAATAGAAGAAATAGTACTATTTATATTGGTTAGTCATAAATTTAAATTAGACGATTAAAACAAATGAAAGAATGTCACAATTCTACCAAGGGGGATTAAAAAAAAAAAATGATGACTAATTATTATTTTCAATCTTTCATGTAGGGGTGTGATGCATCTCTGCTTCTTGACAACAGTGGAAGCATAATTAGTGAGAAAAGATCAAATCCCAACAGGAATTCAGTTCGTGGATTTGAAGTCATCGATGAAATTAAGAAGGCACTGGAGAAGGAGTGCCCTCAAACTGTATCATGTGCAGACATATTGGCACTAGCTGCAAGGGATTCAACAGTTTTAGTAAGTTGAATAGCTATAATGTAAAAGTACAATTTTTTTTTACTCCTCCCCCATGAGCTCCCACCTTTGCTCCCTTGCTGACTCGAACTCACAATCTGAGCAACTCCTCACATTTTTCATTTTTGTATATGCAGGCTGGTGGACCAAACTGGGAGGTACCATTAGGAAGAAGAGACTCTAGAGGTGCCAGTTTAAGTGGCTCCAACTATAATATCCCTGCTCCAAACAACACTTTTAATACCATTCTTACTAAATTCAAGTTGAAGGGGCTTGATATTGTTGATCTTGTAGCTTTATCTGGTAATAAGACGTTAACGAATTCAACTTATATGAAATGACAATGTAACATGATATATCCACTTAATTAATGCCCAAATTTTTGTTGTACAGGGAGCCACACAATTGGAAATGCAAGATGCACCAGCTTTAGGCAGAGACTTTACAATCAGTCAGGAAACAGTTTACCAGACTATACACTGGAACAATCATATGCTGCCCAATTGCGCGCTACGTGTCCAAGATCTGGTGGTGACCAAACCTTATTTTTCTTAGATTTCGTCTCCCCGATAAAATTTGACAACAGCTACTTTAAGAACTTGTTGGCTTCAAAGGGACTGTTGAACTCAGATCAAGTTCTTGTTACTAAGAATCAAGAGTCACTAGCACTTGTGAAACAATATGCAGAGAACAATGAGCTTTTCTTCGAGCATTTCGCAAAGTCTATGGTTAATATGGGGAATATTTCACCTTTAACAGGTTTCAGGGGAGAAATCAGGAAGAATTGCAGGAAGATCAACAATTAAAGGGGCATGAGAGAAATGAATAATTGCGGCTCTATATGTTTTTTTATGTATTTTCTTGTTTCTTTCAACATTCTTCAATTAAATATTTTCTGTGTCTTAATTTATGCGGCTAACTTTCTTTTTTAATCTAACGAAAAGTTCACTTCTCTATATTTAAAGTTATTTACCTTAACGAGATAATTTATAGTCACAGAAGGCAAACTACTTACTATCAATCATGTTCTGGGTTCTCTGTTTTCTGTTTATGATATTCAAAATTGAATCACTTCAATTGTTCTTGCAAAATACCGGTAAAACGACTTTCATATAGATATGTATTACTTCTCGAGGGTAAAACCACTTTGTAAATCGATCCCAACAAATGCATTGATTTTACCACCATTTTGAGAAAAGTATGGTTATGCCCTTTTTACTCTTAAAACTGATTTTTACGGGAGTCCTACTACCTTTAAAACTGATAAGTGGACTTTTGAGATAAAGAGGCATCGAGGATGTGCTCACTTTTTACTTGATCGGTTGGAGAGTTGCCGACCCTTTTTATACTAATTTGGTTATATATATATATATATGTCTGGTACCATGACGGAGCAGATCCAAGAGGATCGATAGTGAAAGTCTTGGATCAGAACCAGTCATGTATAATGGACTTCTTGAGTTCCCTATGAGTCCCTCCGTCCGTGTGATCCACTGAACAGGAGTTGGGAGCCGCATGGATCCTGCCTAGCGTATTGGGGGTAGGAGGTAGGTGTATATACTGGCACTATTGATTTTTATTGCAGAACTCACAATTATAGCATCGTCTATCATTAGTATAATTGGTTGTTGTTTGCACCTGCAGGTCATATAAGGGACCGATTGGGTTATGTTTGATGTTGTGTACCTTCCGGGCTTATGGGGGTTCAGTTAGGTTATTCTTTGATTATTATTGTGTTGTTTGTGACAGTATCACCGACAATTTATATGATAGGGTTAGATTCACCCTTGTTTTCTTATATTTGATACCTTTTGACTGAATTGGATTGGATTGACCTATTGGCTTTTATGATGTTTTGTGGTGGTTACTGTTAGTATATCTTCGATTAGTTGACTTTTGTAGTAAAATATTGTTGTGATAAATTTTTTGGGCTAGTGCCTCCGGGTACATTCCTTTGTCTCAGTTACTTGCTTCCTTTATTCTTTTTCCTTGTCGTTGTTTACTTTTATTGTGCGTTCTCGGTTATTTAGCTACTTGTACTATATGCTCCTTCTTTACTTGTTATTTATACTTGCTTTGTCTTTGGAGCTCAGTCGGTCTATCATCTATGCCTACTCGGTATCACTTATAAGTACTCATACTACACTTCTGCACCCTGTAGATCCTAGTATGAGTTTTTGTTGTTGATGTGTGCCTCGTGCGAAACAACTTTTGGATTCGAAGACTGGGGTGAGCTCCTGGCATTTGGAGTTGTCCTTCTCCTTCTGTTTCGTTATTTATATTTGGAGATGATTCTGTATATTTGTATTTACTTTGTACTCCTATTTTGATTAGTATCTCGAATACCGACTGATACCAGATCTTGGGGATATGTTTTGTATATTTGATTCTGTCTATTTCTTTTTTCGATAATTGTTCCTTGCTTTCCATATGTTTCTCTTTCACGTGATCGATTGCCACTTACTTCTGGTTCCGGGCTATGAGTTTGGCTTACCTACCGGTGGGACGTCAGTTGATGTCATCATGACCTGAGATTTCAGACCGTAACAATTATATGATTAATGAATTGGATATACAAGGGGAAGCAACACTTAAGAGGATTCTGAAAAAGTCTGCATTATTTGTGTTTTTTTGTGGCAGAGAGTGAAGATGCATTTGTAAATATGTGAAGACCTTATATTCTGAGAGGTGAAGCATAATGGAGGAGTTTGATTATAGATTTTTTTTTTTTTTTATTATTATAGAAATGGAGTTGGAGAATTATGTTAAGTTATTGGAGTCTATTATTGATGCTGATAAAGCTAAAACTGCATGTTACTTTATACGTTTGGTTGTTATCAATTTTGATTCGATTTTTCAATTATTATCCATGTAAAAGAAATGATTCATTCTAAAGGGAAAGAAGACAACAATTCGTTAATAAAAAAGTGAATTATCTTTATATTATTTTGGATCTTATAATTCTTGTACCAAAACTCCAACTACGTTCAACTCTATAGTGTCATTTAGTCTCGCATCATCTTGAGCAACTAGAACCGTCCTCTTTGTGTTGATCAACTTATTTTTATCAACAATCAGTTAATTCAATATGTATATATATAATTATAAAAAGATGGCCCTTTTGATACTTTTTTGTTTTGATCTTTTTTGATTTCTTAAATAAATTTTAATGAAAACATACATATAATTATAAAAATATATATATAATTTATCGATTTAATTCAGATACTTTTTAACCAAATCAAATAAAAATCGATTTATTTAATCAATTTGATTCAATTTTATGATTTAGATAGATTTTTACCAAATCGTGATAGTAATCAGAAGTATATAGCCTTGCATTATTGATCCAAGTTACTGGTTTAATAATTCATTTATATATATCTCTTTTATTCCCTCATTCTTCACTTATCACTTGTATAATTTGTTCCTTGCTATTCTTATTTAAGGCTTTGAATATTTCTTTTACCCGATTTGATTCACTCCATCTTTGCTAACTACATTGGATATATCACAAATGTTTACCAAGTCTGAAAAAAAAAAAAAACTAATTAACACTTTTTAAGTTTAACTACTAAATGGACTAAATTATGAAAATAAAGTTGATTTTTTGAAGGTACAATTTTTTTAAAAATATTTAGTAGAACTTTCTAGAATTTTGTAGAGTAATAGGTTAAATTTTTGTTCTTGGAAAAAGTCCAATTTTTCTAGAGTACTAGATATTTGAGGGAAATATTTGTAGAAAAAAATAAAATATTCTAAACATTTAATATCTGAATCATCCCGTAAAAATAGGGGTGACCTTAGTCATTTGTGATCAACCCAATTAAATCTATCAACCCATTCAAGAATTTTTGTTCCATAACAAAGTGATCCTTTGCAAAAAAAAATTATTAACTCTTTTTGTAATTTTGTGAAAAATCTGACAGTAGATTTGGATGGTCATTGAGAAGTACGACAACCTACATATATAAAAAAATAGTACGCAGTAACAAACAAGAACATAAAAGTCATCTATAATATCTATATATTCAAACTAAAAATATTTTATCACTTCATGATATATATTTTTAACGTCCTTGCGCTCCTTTTTACCCATGAATAGAATATCTTGGAAGGAGTTCTATTCATGGTCATTTTCTAAACGTTTCTTGGAAGAAATCATAAGACAGTAAGTTAAAACTAAAGTCTTATATGGAAGAAAGACATATCTTTTATTATTAAAATCATAAGATAATAGAACTGCAACATTTTTTTTGTTCATTAAACTAAGTGCTTGTTCCGAACCTATTTTCTTTTTGTCTTCTTCATTGACGATCATTATTTCATACCCTTTGAGCAAGAAATGATTTAATCCAAGGATCAGACTAGAATGTCCTTTAAATAATTCTTTCACTCTTGCTATGACACCAACAACATCAATTCTTGTGAGGAATATCAAATACTTAGTCCCACATAAATAAGAATAGAAATAAAACGAATCATGACAATAAGCAAATTGCAGTTACAAATCTTTTTCTCTTAAAGTCATTCATAACAACAAGGAACATGTTATACTTTTCCCTTTGATCCGGAAAGATATCCTTAACTTCTTTCAAATAAGAGAACGCATTATTTATTGTCAGCTCCAACTTACCATCTATGCGGTTGCCATCTTCTCTTCCGCGCAAACTACTTTCATGAACTTGTGATTGACTATACCTAATTGAAAGAAAAAAATAAATACATCCAAATCATAGTCATAAGTATCCACTCAAATACATTACTACAAATCAAGAGTGCGGTTTAACAATAAATGAAGTGGGTGAAATCATGAGAGATCAGAGCTCAAATTCTAATAAAGATTGGCAATAACTCCACATATTACTAAATCTTGGTACGCAAAGTTATTACAAATATAATTATTAGAGATAGCAAGTTCAATATTTGAGATGCGCACAAATTGTAATGTCTAATATTAAATTTGTCAGTAAATTTAATTTAGACACTCAATCTATCATTTTTTTTAATTGAGCACCTAACATATGATAATATCATCAAAATTTTGATAAACTTGTGTGTGCACTCTCAAACATCTATTAGGTAGTTAAGTTAACCACATAAAATAAATTATCTTATTTAATTATTCACATCGATCTCAATTGATTGTTTGAGGTTTTAAGGATTATGGGTTCTAATGTATATAATTAAGTGAGATAATCTATTATAGCGTTTCATGGCCACATGTATATGTTATGTGTCTATATTGTATAAATAGTATATAATCGTGTATATATAATGTATAACTATATGTAAGAAATATATATGTCCATGTATATATATACAAAAATTAAAAATGGAGATAGAAAAATGACCATTGATTATACTATTAATTTAATGAGATAACAAATTTATCAAAACAAATATAAAAAAATAATAACAATGGGATAAAATAAGAGTGGATACTAAAACTCAGTGTTGGTACAGCTGATAATTAGGCAATTGTTGGTTAAAACAATTTCCGATTGACCACTCCCTTAACTTAACCATTTAATAGTTGTTATGTTGGTTAGCTATTTGAATTTCCATCTTGTTGGTGAGGGTTCTATTCTCTATCTTGTAATTCTCATTTCCCTTTCCCTTATTCCCATTTTTTTTTATAAAAAATAATAGTACATGTTTGATGGTGCACACGTTTTTTTTTTCAATTGGGAAAAGATCCTCCCAAACAAACGCAACAATTTAATTTTTATTTTTAGTTCTGTTTGACTATTTTTATTGATAGAAAACAATAGATATATAAAACATATTCGTCATATATGACAAAAAAATGGTATCTAACATTTTCTGATGACAAACTAACACACAACTCACCATATAACAACTAAAAATCACCAATTTACCTTGAATTATCAATGATTCAATAAATCTTTTTAAAATTTTTTGTATCAAAACAAGTCATGTACCTAAATTATTATCACAGATAGAGAAAAATGCGCGTGTCTTTCAGATCATGTCTCCACGAAGAGCTGTCGGAGGTCGTCCAGCTAGAAGAGATGTTGAACAATAGGAACAAGGGGTACCTAATGCACCAGAAGTGCAACTCCAATGAGAGGTCACCAATGCTGAGTTCCGTGAGGCCATCCGGATGTTGAGCCAAGTTGTGACCAATCAAGCTGGGCAACATAGAGAGAATCATCAGGAAGTGGTTGATACTTCTAGGTTCGTGAGTTTTTAAGGATGAATCCTCCAAGCTTCACAGGATCAAGTGTTACTGAGGATCTAGAAAACTTTGTTAAGGAGCTTCAGAAGGTTTTTGAGATCATGCATGTTGCTAATACTGAGAGGGTGGAACTAGATGCATACCAAATGAAGGGTGTTGCTAGGATCTGGTTTGATCAATGGAAGAAGAATCGAGTTGTGGGAGCACCACCTGTGAGTTGGGCTTGTTTTGAGGAGGCCTTTCCCCTCTTAAGCAGGATTCTTTGAGCGTCCATGAGTACAGTCTGAAGTTCCACAACTTTCCCGGTATGCTCCGGAGATGGTTGCTGACATGAAGAGTAGGATGAGTTTATTCGTTGCTAGGTTATCTCGCCAGTCAAGCAAGGTAGGTAAGGAAACTATGTTGATAGGGCATATGGACATAGCAAGGCTAATGCTCCATGTGCAACAAGTTGAGGAGGACAAGCTGAGGGATAGGGAAGAGTTTAAGAATAAGAGGGCAAAAACATCAGGGAATGAGGACCTGCTCCATCATCTGCTAGTGCACCTACACCAAGGAACAAATGTGAGTACAATAGTCAGAATTTCAGAGCTAAACGTGCCTATTCTCAAGGTAGTATGGCACAAGGGGTAGTAAGTCTCATGCATGTGCTAAGTGTGGTAGGAACCACTCAGGGATGTGTCGTGGTGGCTCCACTGGTTGTTTTAAGTGTGGCCTGAACGATCATTTTATGAGAGAGTTCGAAAAACAAACAGGGTAACGGTAATGGGGGCAATAGAGCCCAGTCTTCTTCAGTTGCTCTACTAGAAAGAGCTGCATCTAGAAGAGCCATTTCAGGGGCAGGCAGATGAGGAAACCGTCTGTATGCTATAACTAGTCGGCAAGAACAAGAGGATTCGCTAAATGTTGTCACTGGTATGATCCAAGTCTTTAACTTTAATATTTATGCTTTGCTAGATCCAGGAGCGAGTTTATCTTTTGTAACTTCATATATTGCTATGAATTTCGATGTTCTTCCTGAGCAACTTCTTGAGTCCTTCAGTGTTTCTACACCTGTTGGTGAGTCTATTCTAGCTGAGAGAGTCTATTGCGATTGTTAAATTTCCGTCAATCACAAGAGTACCATGACTGACTTAGTTGAGTTAGATATGGTAAATTTTGGTGTCATTTTAGGTATCAATTGGCTTCATGCCTTCTATGCATCAATAGATTGTAGAACTCAAGTAGTCAAGTTCCAATTTCCTAATGAGCCAGTTATAGAGTGGAAGAGCAATTCAACAGTTCCAAAGGGTCGTTTTATTTCGTACCTTAAGACAAGAAAGTTAATTTCTAAGGGGCATGTCTATCACTTAGTCTGAGTTAATGACTCTTGTGTTGAGATACCTACTATTCAGTCAGTTCCAGTACTAAAAGAGTTTCCAGAAGTCTTTCCAGATGATCTTCCCGGAGTCCCTCCTGAGAGAGAAATAGACTTCGGTATAGACCTTCTTCCAGATACTCGTCCTATATCTATTCCGCCATATATGATGGCACCAATAGAGTTAAAAGTGTTAAATGAGCAGTTGAAAGATCTCTTAGAGAAAGGTTTCATTCGACCAAATGTCTCACCTTGGGGAACTCCAGTCTTATTTGTGAGAAAGAATGACGGTTCCTTTAGGATGTGTATAGATTACCGTCAGTTGAACAAGGTTACCATCAAGAATAAGTATCCTCTTCCGAGAATTGATGACCTCTTCGATCAACTTTAGGGTGCCACTTGTTTTTCTAAGATAGACCTCAGATTTGGCTACCATCAGTTAAGAGTAAGGGAATGTGATATTCCAAAGACAACTTTCAGGACCCGTTATAGTCATTATGAGTTTCTGGTCATGTCGTTCGGTTTAACTAATGCACCTGCAGCGTTTATGGACCTTATGAATAGAGTATTCAAGCCTTATTTAGATTTGTTTGTTATCGTATTCATTGATGATATACTAATCTATTCGAGGAATGAGGAAGATAATGCTAGCCATCTCAGAATAGTTCTTTAAACTCTAAAGGATAAAGTGTTGTATGCCAAGTTCTCTAAGTGTGAGTTTTGGCTTGAGTCTGTGGCATTCTTAGGCCACATTGTTTCTGGTGATGGAATTAAAGTTGACACTTAGAAAATAGAGGCAGTGCAGAATTGGCCTAGACCCACATCTCCAACTGATATTAGGAGTTTCTTGGGGTTGGCTGGATATTATAGAAGGTTTGTAAAGGGATTCTCATCTATTTCGTCCCCTTTGACCAAGTTGACTCAGAAAACAGTGAAATTTCAATGGTCTGAAGCTTGTGAAAAAAACTGTCAGGAATTGAAAAAGAGGTTGACTACTGACCCAGTATTGACCTTACCAGAAGGTACACAAGACTTTGTTGTATATTGTGATGCGTCTAGAGTTGGTTTGGGTTACATGTTAATGCAGAATCGAAAAGTTATAGCTTATGCCTCCAGACAGTTGAAAGTTCATGAGAAAACTACCCAACCTATGACTTAGAGTTGGCTGCCATAGTATTTGCTTTGAAAATATGGCGTCATTAGTTGTATGGTGTTCATGTTGATGTATTCATCAATCACAAGAGTCTTCAATATGTGTTTAGTAATAAAGAACTTAATCTAAGACAACGAAGGTGGTTAGAGCTACTCAAGGATTATGACATGAGTATTCTCTATCACCCAGGTAAGGCTAATGTTGTTGATGATGCCTTGAGCATGTTGTCTATGGGTAGTATCTCCCATTTTGAGGAAGATAAGAAAGAGTTAGCAAAAGATGTGCACAGACTTGCACGATTACGAGTTCGACTAATAGATTCCACAGAAGGAGGAGTATTGGTGATGAATTGGTTGAATCATCATTAGTGTCAGAAGTGAAAGAAAAGCAAGACCAAGATCCTATTTTGCTTGAATTAAAGGCATTTGTTCATAAGCAAAAAGTAATGGCTTTTGAACAAGGGGGAGATGGTGTATTGAGGTATCAAGGTAGATTGTGTGTACCAAGGGTGCATGAACTCCAAGAGAGGATCATGGAGGAAACTCATAGCTCCAGATATTCCATCCATCTGGGTTCCACAAAGATGTATCATGACTTAAGAGAGGTTTATTGGTGGAATAGTATGAAGAAGGGCATTGCAGAGTTTGTTGCTAAGTGTCCAAATTGCCAACAAGTTAAAGTAGAGCACCAAAGGCCCGGTGGTATGGCACATAATATAGAACTTCCGCAATGGAAGTGGGAGATGATCAATATGGAT
>JAJOOH010017179.1:0-10061 GCA_029582605.1 Solanum gracilifrons
TTGAATGTGGAACTTGGTGATGCTGTCCTTGATGCCTCAATGTAAAATTGATATTTCTTCAACAAGTACATAACATAATAATACTAGCAATATGATACCGGGGACAAGAAAAACCTTATGAATTGCAATTTATCTTGTTGATTTAATCTGTAAAATTCATAATTAATACTTGTTCTAATAGTCACTTTTCACTTTTCAATTTTATGACTTAAAGAATACTTTTGTTTGTTGCACTTACTCGCTCAGTTTCAATTAGTTCCTATTTGACATGGAGTTCAAGAAAATAAAGAAGACTTTTAAATTTTGTGATCTTGAATCGGGGTGGATCTAGGGGTTGTCATGGTGTTCGCCTGAACCCCCTCAACAAAAATTACACGATATATGTAGGATAATTATTTTAAAAGTGTTTATGTATATAGATAGATTTTGAATGTCGTGAACACAAGACTAGAGGTTGGATAAGTAGTTAAGAGAGTTCAAAATTCACTTTGAGATCGTGTGAACCTAAATTTAATTGGGGCATCCACCTAAGAGCTTTTTAAATAAAAATTAAAAAAACACAGCTCAACACCAAAACCAATAGAGTTATGCACAACTCATTTAAATATGACTCGAATAAATATACTCTTTTCATTTTATATTACTTGATCCCTATTGATCGGACACACTTTTTAAGAAAATTAAAATTAAAATTATATTTTACTAAACTAACTTTACTAATATACTTTGAAACTCTAAATTTAACTACTACTATTTTATGTAGTTATTTATACTAAGGATAATATGAGAAAAAAGTAAAGATTTAAGGATAATATGAGAAAAAAGTAAAGATTTAAGGATAATATGAGAAAAAAGTAGAAAAAACATCTCTTTAAATTGTTAAAATGTACCTTAAACGCATTTGCGAATGCATTTTTATCTAATATTCATAAAAACCATACAAAAAACCTCCAAAGGTAGCTTTTCAAGACCTTAATTAGTGTGTTTATTTATTTTAATTACAGACTCCCTTTCTGAGTGGAAAAAGATAACATTTTTCTTTTTTTCATGATTGTCAGTTTATTCGCTTATATATTTATTCAATAAATAGAGTTGACAAATTATAAATTTATTCTTCTTATACTTTCATTTGTTTACTATACTAAAAATAACTGTCATTTTTACTTGATCAATTTGAAAAATTAGGAGAAAATTTGTTACTTTCTCAATCCATTTTAAAAACATTGAATTTATTATGATTAAAAGATAATATTAATAAAATTACCATTTTATTTATTATTCTTTAAAAGATGTGTCAAGTGAGTCGAGAATGAATAGTAAAAGAGTACTATAATTTTGTTTTGAGATAATTTCCTCGATAATATATATTACTCCATCCATCTCAAATAATTTATCATAATTTCTAAAAATAATTATCTCAAACTTTTTATTATTTACTACAAATCATACTTAGTCGATGCATGTAAGCTAAAGCTCTTTCTCTCCGTGATGACATGATGGATACTTCAAGATCAGAAAGGAATAAATGAGTGTGGCATTGAACATAGTGTGGTTGCAGGATTGCCTTCAGCAAGAAATTTGAATGTAGAACTTGATGATGCTTTCCTTAGATGCCTCAACGTAAATTGCTATTTAATTAGTTTCAGTTTGACACGAAATTTAAGAAAATAATTTATTTTAAAAAAAAACATTGTGGTCTTAAATCAAAGACATGTAATGTGACAAAATATTTTTTAATTTTATGATCATAAACATGTCACATGGTAAGTTAACATTAAAGAGTTACCACAACTTTGCTAAGAAAGGTGTTTGTTGAGTAAGACCAACTTTTGAGCCCAAGCCCCCCCTTATATAGATTGGGCGCTTGAGTGCTTTTTTCTCGTATTTATCAGGATTTTTCTTGAGTTTGAAATAAGGAGCAAGAAAGAAAAAGTAGCAGTTACGACTTATGCGTTAACACGTCCCTTTTCTTGTCAGAGTGTTATTGTGCAATCTTAAAAAATTATTCTTTTCAAAATGAATTAAAAAATAATAAGACAGATAAGTTAAAACGGATGAAGTAATAAATAAGTTTAGGAGCTGAAAACAGTGGGCATGCCTGCCGTCCCATCCCATCAAATCCAATACCATACTAGTTGTCCACACGCCACTTTAAGGTACATAATTTTCTATTAGAACTTTGGCCTAAAGTCACTCGTATAAATAGAAAAAATAAGATGTTTATTAAGATTATATAACATATGAATATAATTACGTAACTTTGATAAATTTATCTTTTATTTTAAACTTTTATTATTTTATAATGAAATAGTAATTTTGAGTCATGTATTTAGTAGTTTAATCATGAACATAATACAAAAAATTAATTTATTTGTGGTGTGAATTGTTTTTAATAAAGAATTGATTGAGTTATTTTATTGATACAAAATAAAAAATAGTGACTTTGCTAGATAAAATTCTAAAGTTAAGTGACATTTTAAGATATTAACTCATGAATATATATAAGTATATACTATAATATATATTAAGTTATTATATTAAAATCTAAATATTGTATTAGTAAGAACTTTTATTTCTCAATGTAAACTAAACTAATCTAGTATCTTTCCGACATATTATTACTAAATTCTTTTAATAATATTATATTTTTCTATTCAAGTTGGAAAGATATACGTATATATCCATAAGACCCATTACGTTATCTTTCATATTTATTTATTTCATAAAAAAACAAGAATTGAAATTACGGCCCATTCTTCCAAATAATGGTAAACAAAGAAGTGGATAGTTCATTTCAAATTAAAAATAACTTGAAGGATTTTTATTTTAATATTTTTTTTTACAAACAGATGATAAGAGATCTCAATCGTTAATTTATATTTAGGCTTAAGTTATCCATGACTCCTTAAAATTATCCGCATAATTCGTTTACACACATTAACTAAAGTTTGTATCTATTGAACACCTATACCCTTTAAAATTGATATCTATTTGACATTTTTTTGACAATCAACCCAAAATATGATATGTGTATAATATACTTGCTGTGACATTACAGTGACATGACAAATTGATGAATTAAATGATGACATGTGTAATTTAAATCTAAAAATGTATTTTAAAAATGAAATTCTAAAAAATAACTATTTTAGTCTATCTTAAAAAAAAACTAACTAAAAAATTAAAAATGATTTTTCTAAAAAAAGCCACCTACACACCCATGCCACCAGTCCTCTTCGTCAAATCATGTACTATCACGTTTCCCGGCGGTATCGTGATCACAATGAGTAAGCCTTGCCTCTTCGCCCCAAGTAGTATGACATGGTTGTACACCCAAGCTAAAAATTAATTCCCCTTTCAACTTAATAGCATCAAAAGTTTTCACTTATTCCATTCATTTTCTTTCCATTACTAATCATTTATTACAATTATATGAAAAATAATTAACTTTTACCGAAAAAAAATGTTATCTTCATTGAAAAATGGAGTTATGCCGGAAAATATGAAACTTAAGTCTATGTAATAACTAAAAAATGAAAGAAGGAAAAAATCAAAAAGAGTTGGAGAGAATGAGAGAGGTGGAAGGGGTGTGGATGAAGGAGATTATGAAACGTGGGGGTGGGGGGAAGAAGACGACTTTTCTTTTCTTTTTTCATTTCTTTTTGTTAATTAATTTTTAAAAATATTAGCAGTATAAGTTGGAAAATAAATAAAAAATAAAAAATTCAATTGTTTAACTCGTTTAAGGAGGGTGGAACACACTTTTTTAATCATGTCAGTATTTTGTGTTTAATATGAATGACTTTTGAACAAATAAGATGTTCAATAAGTACAAGTCTTAATTGAAGTGTTTAAGTGAAACATGCGGATAACTTTGAGTTTAAAATGACTAAATTAGTACACTCTTATATCCAATAAAAAAATTACACGTGTTCCTCAACTAAACATTTTCCAGACCTAGGGAACTGAACATTAATTAATCCAATTATTTAATTCAAAATATCTTAAAAGGGAGCAATAATATAATTTTTTTTTAATACGTCAAGAAAGAGGGCCAATAATTCATTCATCTTTTTCCTGTATCTATAAATATATATATTTTCTGGGGTTGCTTTATTTTTAAACCACCATTGCAGAACCCCAAAGGAAAGCCCAAAAATATGAAGCACATAACCATATTTTTGCTTTTGGTTGCTGTCTCTACCCTTGTTTTGCAGGTTTGATTCTTGATTCTTTATGGTTTTTTTTGTTGTGTTTTTGGATGATTGGTTTGCTTTATATAGCTTTTAGATGAATGGATTGATTAAGCTATTGTATCAGACCGAAACCCCATGTCCTTTTCATCTTTAGCTATTGGGTTGAGCTTAATCTTGGTAATCATGATGATAATTAGTTAATTAGCTAATATACCCCTAAAAAAGGAAATCTTTATAATGGTTTTTGAAGTTTCTGTTTATATTGCCTGCAATTCTTGAGGATGAGTTTTGCTTGGGGTCTGTTTGTTTGTTTGTTTTCCCTTTTTGGGTTTGGGGGTGGGGTGGGATATATATGTAATATACATGTAGTTGAAGTATATTATGTACCAAAAAAATGGAAGTATGTTGGGTTGACAGTGTGGAAAGAGGGAGGGGGATGGATGGTGTGATGGTATTTTGTGTATATGGTTTTTCACATACCATAAACTTTAAAGGTGTATATGAATGAAGCGCCAATAGATGATAATCTACCACAGTAGATATTTCTAAGATTAAATAAAGGTAGAAAGATGTTTCTTAGCAAGTAATTGTTCAATTTGAATCAATTGCCCAGGTCCTAACTCCTTAGAAAGTAATTGTCTAATTAATCCATGCGGAGACAAATCCTAGTTTGCCATGAGCTTCTGCAAGGCCGCCTTTTATTCTTTGCTGGTTCATATTCACACTTTAAGTTCCTTAATTATAAAATGTTGAGTGGGAATTGTCAAATGGTACCAGAGCATGAACTTGATGCTATCTTGCTCTAACTTATTTATATTTGGATGCTGATGAATAATTTGTGAGTGGTAAGGGACAGGCATAAACATTCAGACTTGGCACATATAGTTGCATCTATTGTCTATTGCCAAACGAAGAAAATGAGGACATTTGTTTTTATATTTACAACTAACTTTTTAATATTATGTACCAAATCAATTTATCAACTTAGGTCAAAGTAAATATAGTTTTCTTTCCAGTCCTAGTTCTCTTGCAGCTAAATGCATGCAAAACAATATACACTTACAGTACAAGTGTAGATTTTGCAACAATGGTTGTGTGTGTTTCACGAGTAGAGGAAAGAAAAAAGTATATGGGTCAAATGAATGAGAAAATTCATGGCATGTTATGACTGGAAATTAAAGAAAACTAGAAATGCGAAACAGCATTTTGCTGCTATGTTGAGTTTGTAAGTGGGAAATTGAAGACTTTACCTCCAGACTTCCCCCATTTTGCTAAGAAATAGAAAAGGGGAAATGGTGGAGGAGAAGCGTTGCAGCTTGAACCAAAATTACATGGTCGAGTTCTTAATCTCTTTCATATTCTCAATGTTGCTTTCGACATTACAGCGGCTAGGATGTTAGGGATTCAATTTAAGAGCATTTAGAAGTTGACAGTCTGAATTGTGGATGTTTTAGGTCCAATTATTGTGAAAGCTTAGTCTTGGTTGGTTAAAGTACCATATGCTGAAGCCTATACCCGAAGTTATTTAATCTTCCTGTAGTCCATTGTTGAATACATAATTTCTTTTTTGAACGGCAAGCAGGTTGTTGCAGAAAATCCAATATCCCAAGCTAAAGCGGAATCTTCAATCCTTCAGGTATGATTTCCTTCATCATAGAGAAGATATTACTGTCATTGTACTCTGATCAAACTAAAGGTGACAGATTCTTTTTGAATGGTCGTACAGGACTCAATCGTTAAACAGGTTAATGAAAATGAAAAAGCTGGATGGAGAGCTGCACTGAACCCTCAATTCTCGAATTTCACGGTGAGATTTCCAAAAAGCTGTATATTCGTTTTGGACAAACTTAGGTGCACTTTCTTTGTGCAATGCCACATCCTTCAGCTCTCCTTTTATGAGTGCATGTACCCTTCATTCACAGGTTTCCCAATTTAAGCGCCTTCTTGGAGTTAAGCCCACAAGAAAGGGTGATTTGAAGGGTATCCCTATTTTAACCCATCCAGAACTTTTGAAGTTACCCCAAGAGTTTGATGCACGAGTGGCTTGGCCTCAGTGTAGCACTATTGGGAGAATTCTTGGTTAGTTTCTTCTCTTTTGTCCTTGGTTTAGTGCTGTAGTTCTATAGAGTGGTGCTAATGCTTTCCATCTTTTGATGTCATGCACCGGTACTGTTTTGCGACGCAGATCAGGTGATTTGTCTTGGCTCTAATTTCACTCATTTGTTTTTCCTCCTGAATTTGCTAATTTCTCTTTCCTGGTATTCTAACAATCTGATCGTTTGTATTTCAGGGACATTGTGGTTCTTGTTGGGCTTTTGGTGCTGCTGAGTCGTTGTCTGATCGTTTCTGTATTCATTATGGCTTGGTAAATTCATTCCTTCATGCAGAAACTTCCAAGTTTATTCTAGTCATGGTCGCTAATGATTCAATTTTTATGTGTGAGGCAGAATATCTCTCTGTCAGCAAATGATATTGTAGCATGCTGTGGCTATTTATGTGGGGATGGTTGTGATGGTGGATATCCATTAGAAGCTTGGAAATACTTTGTTCGCAAGGGTGTGGTCACTGAAGAGGTATACTGTTTTGTTATACACTTATTGTACTTCAGAGGGATCACATCTTTCAGATATTGTGGGATTCTTATACCGATCTGAAAAAAGATTGTGGATCATTATGCTCGACTAATAAAATATTTCCTGTCAGTGTGACCCTTACTTTGATAATAAGGGATGTTCCCACCCTGGATGTGAACCTGCATATCCCACTCCACAGTGCAAGAGGAAGTGTGTTAAAGAGAATCTACTCTGGAATAAATCCAAGCATTTTGGCGTCAATGCATACCTGATCAACTCTGATCCGTACAGTATCATGACAGAAGTTTACAAGAATGGACCAGTTGAGGTTTCTTTTACTGTTTACGAGGTAAGAATGATTGAGGAAGAGAGTAAAGTTCTGATCCTGAATTTTTGGGTACAATTTATAGTATATGATACGAAGTTGAATGTTGCATGAACCTGATAAAAAACAACAATAACAACTATGCCTTAATCCGACACAACAATCGAACAGCAGTTCTCTATCTACCCTGTGATATTGTTAACCTTGGACGGCTTATTTCAGGCTAACTCTAATGAACTTTGAGAAACTTTAGTTAAATATTACAAATACCCTTTTCTAATTTTTAAAATGTGATTCCCTTACAAATCATATGTGAGGACAATAATAATGCTTGGCTGAATTAAATAGCAAAATATAATTGGAATTACTTTCTTTTGATGGTTAACTGTCAAATAATTGTTGGTAAGCTGTTCGACAGAGTTCAAAATAATTGTTGATCACCAACTCTACCCTTCTGAATTCTAGTGTTACCATCTACTATGTTTGTGGAAATATTGTGCCAATTAGTGATCTGTAGAGGTTTATGTTCCAGGATAATTATGTCCATGACAATAATGAAGTACCAGTTAGAAAGTCCAATGATCTGCTTAAATACATCTAAAGGTCATTGCTTAGACGCACTAATTTCTCAGTCTGGAAATATTTGAGCCATTTGTGCATAATTGTACTGTTTGTCAATTGGTGCATAGTTAAGTAGTAGACCGCTTATTTTGTTCTTGCATTTACCCTCAGCATGGTGTCCTTGTGAATGCATCCTCTTTTCTGGTGAAGTTGGAATTTGCCACTTGGATTAGTTTCTTTACTCTTTCTGTATCTTCTCCTATTTTTACATGTGTCCTCCCTGTACTGAATGACAAACTGTTTCTCGAGCACAGGATTTCGCTCACTACAAGTCTGGAGTTTACAAACACATAAATGGTGAGGAAATGGGAGGCCATGCTGTTAAGCTCATTGGATGGGGAACCTCTGAGGATGGAGAGGACTATTGGGTTTGTTGACATCTTCTAATTGTGCCATTATGATCTTCAAATCATTTCGTCCTTTCTAAATTTGATCATCTTTTTTGGCTTTGCAGCTCCTTGCCAATCAATGGAACAGAGGCTGGGGTGACGTATGTCTTGATCTAACCCTTTTTCTTTCAACATTTTACTTGAGCAGAAATAGTTCCTCCTTCTACGAAAAATATTAAAAGTTGTTGAACCATTGGTTTACCCTTTCTTAATAGGATTTTACACACTTGATTCATAATGTTCAACATCCGTAGCTATTACTTTTGTACATTTGCATTGTTGGGTGATTTCATCTTTCCACTTCTTGAAGATGTGCTAATTGAGCAGCGCGTACATCCTTGTGATGTTCTTCTCAAATGTATATTTGTCTTCATGGCAGGATGGCTACTTCAAGATCAGAAGAGGAACAAACGAGTGTGGCATTGAAGAAGAAGTGGTTGCAGGAATGCCTTCAGCCAAAAACCTGAACGTGGAACTTGATGCCTCTGATGCTTTCCTCGACGCCTCAATGTGATTGCTAATTCTTCAACTAAACACTAAATAGGATTCAAGTTTCTGAAGACTTGGGGAATAATAACATTTTAAATTTCATATTCTTCCCCTCTTAAGTTATCTTCAACATTTGTTATCTGCAATTGTTCCACAATCTTATTTATCTTTGGAAGTGTTTTCCTTATCAGTTGTGTATTTCTTCACAAGTACTCTGTCAATCTTGACAAAGTTAAAACATTATCATATATTGTACTTGATAGTATCAATGAAATGTACTTAGACTTTGTTGTTGTTGCTGTTATGATCAAACTTTCGCTTCATGTAAAGTTCTCTCTTTTTACTGTTTACGTTACCAACACTTAATTAGATAAATAGAATAAATTGCACCTAAGTGTACACGACTTTTTGTTATTACATCAAACTTTTATATTTTATAAAAACACCTATTTTTTAAATATTTTTTTTTATAGTTTTGGACTAAAGTTCATTTCTAGTTTGTTAGTACAAAATTTATGCTGCTATATACATATTTTATAGTACAATTTTTATTTGAACTTGTTTTCCAAAGTCATTTTCAATTACAAATAGTAGTAGTAGTTTTTTTGTATACAAATCAATGATATTTTCCTTTTATTATCTTCCTCTTTTTTCAAATTCATATTAATTATGTTCGTTATCATGACTTTTTTATGGTACATTTTGACCTTTTTATTTTTCTTTGTCAATTTTTTTTTTACATAAATACACAATTTAAGATATCATGATATCTAAAATTTCCTACCATTTAAAAAGTTACAAAAATTCTCTTACGGATAGATCCCTATTCCTTTTCGAATACATCTATCTCCTCTCGAATGCATTTTTATCCTCTTTCGGATACATCCTCCCATTAAGTAAATTTGCAACGTATCGCACAACAATAAATGTATCTGAGAGCAATTTGTAACTGAGGAAACTTTCGAGATAAAATGTAATTAGTTCCAAATATATGAGATTTATGTACTTTATACTACTCTTCCGTTTTTATTTATATGTCATTAATTTAGATTTCACGTCTCTTAAAAAAAAACTAGGTAAATTTATCATTAGACCTTTGTTTAGTGATTCGTTGAAGTCAAATTTTCAATAAGGAAACATAAATTATTTTATTTTGATTAATTAAATTGGTAACATGTATAAATCATTTTATTTTGATTAATTTAATTGGTAACATGTATAAATAATTTAATTTAAAGGCTATTTTTTCGAACTCTCCAATTACAAGGCGAAGTCCACTGAACTGTGTGTCTCTTCATTTTTCCCATTTTCATAGCTGCAAAAGCGGAAAATCTACTGGTTGGAAACGCCAAAATGAGGATGGAAAGCAGTGAAGAAGAAGATGATTTCCCATGTATTGAAAGTGTTACTCCTCAGTCCAAGATCGACTCAATTTACCAGTCCAAGACTGAAAAGGTACTATCTTTTG
>JAJOOH010017180.1:0-13364 GCA_029582605.1 Solanum gracilifrons
GCATCTACATGCTCAACTATACCCAATGTAGTGAAACCAGTGCCACCACCAACATCCACCACAGTCAAATTCCTGTCATTAAGATCAGCTGGTTCAAGTGCATCATCCCTCATATCTTCAGTCCAATGCCCAGGATTAATCACATGATCATACACAATAGATAAAAACCTATAAAACCAAAAAGCTTCTTGTTTGTGCTGTATGAATCTTGGCTGTGAAGCTGGCCTAGATGTTGAAATACTGCAAATTGGAGCTAGGGTTTTGATTTTATAGCTGGTTCTTGATAAACCCAGCTTGGGAAATTGATTCCCACTGAAATCTGAACCAACAAAGCCTAACCCATTTGGGGAAACTCTATTACAAAGACTGAAACTTTGAGTTCCAGATATGAGTATCGAATTTGCCATAATTAGTTGAGCAAATGCAAGAAATGAAAGTCGTCAAAATCGAAGCTTTAATGGCTACAAAACTATTGAAAAGCCTAATTTAAGTCATAAATCAAGAACCCAATGGAGTTTGCTGTTGAAAAAGGGCAAAAGTTGATGGGCTTTTGTGACACACTCTAGCAATCCCTCCGCCCCATATTAGTTTATCACTTTTCATTTTAATCGATGTTTAAAAAACTATAAATACGAAGATAAATAATTACAAGGATAATATAATAAAAATTTAATCAATATTTTCTTGATTTAGTAAAACAAACCACTAATATATAACGACTATATTTAGTGAGTATAATAATCAATTAATATCAGAAGAGTGAAATATGATAAAATTTCAAATTTTAAAATTATCTAGTTAGCTATCAAAATAATAAATAAAATAAATACGCTCATCAAGTCTAGTAAGTAACGCCTGAACTAACCAATGTGGAATAGACATGAATTCCTTGCTTCATCACTATCTATACCAAATTAATATTCGCTCGGTCTCATATTAGTTGGCATACTATACTAAAAATAATTATCTACTATTAGTTGATCACCTTATCAAATTAAGAAAACATTAAATTGATTTTTTTTCTCATATTACCCTTCAATTTAATTATTTTTGAAAGTATTCACACTTGTTTGTAAAGTTCTAAAGAAGTTCGTAAGGGGTGAATTGGTAAAACTACTCTCTTATTTATGATTTCTTAATATGCGTGTAGAAAAGAAAGTGATCAACTAATATGAGAACGAAGGGAGTATATATTTTAGAAAAATTGACGCACTCCATTTTAACGTGTTTGTTATACTTTAACTTGACACGTAAGTTAAAAAATAAATAAGAATTTTAAAATTTGTAATTTTAAATTAACGATGTATCGAATAAACAACAATATATTTTAATCTTATAATTTTAAACATGTAAATATTGAAATTAAGAAATTATCAAAAGAATTTTTTTTAACGGACTAAGAGAGTGTTATTCAAGTGATATCGACCCATTGTAGGTATTTTAGAGTAAAAAAACACCACTAATCCCTCTGTTTAAAAAAAAAGACATAGTACTTTTAAATCTGTCTAAAAAGAATGATTCCTTTTTTTAATACTTTAATTTCAACTTTTCTCGAGTCATATTTAAAGTCATAAAATTAAAAAATATTTTGATATATTTAACATAAGGTTAGCTTAAGATTATGTGTCGGAGAGTAATATTTTTGAAGTTATGTTAGATAACACCACTTGATTGAAAAAATTCTCAGCTACTACCCTCGTGATCATGATGTATAACAAAAGTTTATGTAATAAGAGCTTGTTTGCCTTATACGTATAAGCTATAAGTTAGGAATTTTAATTTATAATTTTTTGTTTATGTTTATTATTTTGATTTTAAAATAAAAATATGTCCATATTTTTGCATTACTTGCGCATAGTCTATTGTTGTACTACACACAATATTATATATGTATTGTACATAAATGTATAAAGTTGTAAAAACATGTATAGAAGTATATAAAAAGTGTTTATATACATTTTTACTGTGTTATTTATCTTATACTTATATAGTTATACAATATTGCTATAAAGCTATCTCATCAGGTAAAACATAACATATGTTTAATTTTCTCTTTAGTTTGTTGGTAATATGTCTTATTTAATAGATGGTATGCTATGAGTTCTTCTTAACTCAGGACTTGGTTCACCTCCGGTGGAGATCTCCTTTGATCCCTTCAATTCTATCCTAAATGAATTAAAAGTGTTGTTTTTGTTGGAATGTATGCGTTCACTGGTCTAGATGGGACTAGGTCCTCAGCACAGTTACAATATCAGAAAATAAACAACGTGCTGAAAGTAAAGATTGCACAATAACTTTACGTGGAAACCTCCTTGCTCAAGGGAGTAAAACCACGACTTAGCCTGCCAGGACTTTTCAAAAACTGCCTTCACTAATCTTCTCAAGCAAAAGTAAAAGCAAGTTTACAAACTGAGATTAGCCTACTAATCCCAACTCTAAGCAATAACACCTATTACTTAGATGATCCAGAGCAGATACAACACTGCTCACTAAGCTATCACCCCTAGATAACTTAGATTTTGCTAAGTGGATACCACACCGCCCACTAAATCAACTAGCTCCTAGATGACTTAGAATTTGACTTAGCAGTAAACAATGTTGCCCACTAAATCAGTTAGCCTCAACTGACTTAGACTTTTACAACGAACACAAGAATCTGAATCCTTTATAGATTAGGAACAGATTTACAATATAAGCACAGAAGTAAAACTCCTAAGACACACTATGACGCTTGCAGCTCGATCAGGTCCTTGTTGTGCTTGCTAGAGAATACTTCACCAAAATGGTCTTTGCTTGTATACTTGATAAGTTTCAAGATGCAAAAACCTATAAAATGATAGACACAAAACTCAAACTCAACAAAGATGCTTCAGCCCTTTATCAGATCCTTTTGTTGAGTGTAAGTATCGTTCTACCTTGAAGATGGCTTTTTCCTTTTAAGCTTGTGAGTTTTTGTTTTCCAAAATCTTGAGTTTATGTTTTGTTGGGAAAGACTATATCAAAATGAACATAAATTCCCTGGGACCACCCATTGGCTGAGAGCCTACTGTTTAGAAAAGTTGTGCACCTACCACATCAGAAGTGGCAGCTTTTCTGACAGCTGTCTTGTCGTCCTTTCACATCGCAGTCTTGCAGGGATCAGGTCCCTTGCAAACTTCTCTTAGTAAGTTCTTAATAATACATGCTGGCTCTCTACTTTTGAATGAATGAATTAGTTTGTTGTTTTTTCTTGGATATATTTAGACATGAAAAACCATTATCCAATGAACACGCAACCTCGTCGCTTCTGATTGGTGAAGTACTCTGCAGCTTCACCAACCTTCTGACGCAGATAGCTTTCCAGTTGTACAGCACTTTGACCACTGGACGAGTATTCATACTCTGTAGAGGACCAGGTCCCTGCACTTGTGAGGAGATCATCAAAACATCAAGGAACATAAGAACTTATCAATTTCCCCCTTTTTGATGATGACAAACAACCTGCATAACTCCTCATGTGAGTGAACAAACATTCATTCAATAACTGACAAATTCCCCCTTTGTTAGTGCATCAGTAACAACCATAGTTCGTCCCCCCTTAGTTCAATACCCCTAACAACCACAGTTCCCCATTAGTTCAGTTCCCCTATTCCACAGCCAACTTTACAACAAAACTTTCCCTTTTTGACATCATTGAAAAGGTGAAGCCGTAAACATATTTAAGTTAAATACAAGACAATAAAAAATTCAGGACCTTGGGCCACACAGAACGTGTGTCTGTAAGCATAAAGAGAATATTAAGCCACACATGAACAAGGGAGAAACATAAATAGCATTAGATCACAAATATTGACCAATGTAGTCAGTCAAAACAAACACAAAGCCACAAGAGTTTTAATCAGGATTGAAGAACAAAGAGGGAAACTAGGGAAATAAGACACTTTTAGGACGGAGAGGGAAGGGATTAAGGGTGCACCTAAACAGAGACAGACGCTCATTTGCATCCTCATGAGCCTTGATAAGCTGCATATTGAGAGCCTTAACTTCCTCACTGGGTGAGACATTTGTCTTCATCAGCCTTTCATTTTCATCCCTCAACTTTTGCAACACCTACTCATTTTCATCGCTGGTACCAGGTCCCCTCGATACCGCCTTTTGTAATTCAGACCAAAGTGAAGCAATTTCAATCTCCTTGTTATTCGGAATCTCAGTAAGATCAGTCACTTCCCGTTTAAGAGAAACCTGCTACTCTAGAACATCTGCCACTTGAGATTTGCCCCTAGCTTCTCCCTCAATGCACTCACATTCCAACATAATGGCAAGATGTTAATCTCTTTAAGTTCATCAAGCTTCTCCATGAGAAAAAAATCAGCAACAGATGCCACTGTTCTCTTTTCAGTTTTGGGCACTAAAACTTTGTTGATGAACTCGAAAAGCAACTGATATTTTCCTTTGAGAAACATTTTTGGTAACCCTGCTCTTTTGACATCTCCACGATTTTTGGCAAGTTTAGTGAAGTCACTAGATGATTTACAACCTTCAATCGTTTGAATTCCTTCCACATGAACTCCTAAAATGATCCCCAATATTTTTTCATCTAGACATGTTTCAACATTCCTGACAGTAGTCGCGATTCCACCATTTTTCAGAAGTTCCATTTTGTAGAAAAATTCACGCTACCCAGGTTCGTTCAAGTACGGAACTGGTGGTTCAATGAGATGGTTCCAACCTTGAATGGAGACAACAAAAAAATTTGACATGCCAATTTTGGTTAGAATGTTAGGGTCAAAGACTCTGCCATTCAAAACCTTTTGGTTCTCTATTGTCGTTATCTGCTCCTCCCTTGTCATTTCCTTTTCTTCACTTTGTTTTTGCACTCTAGGACTTGGTCCCTTTATGGGTTTTAATTTTTAGCCACCTGTTTTCAAACTTTCTCCCTTTTCACAAGAGATTTCTTTGCAGCTTTCTAGAGTAGGAAAGGAGAAGTTGAATGAACTAGGGTTTTCAACTTCTTGGGAGATAGGGATCTTTGAAGAAGAATTAGAGTTAGGCATTTTGAGAGAAAGAGAGAAAAACTTTGGAAAGGGGATTAGTGAATTTCAACAAGAATTGTTTGAAGAGATTTTGCAATTTGATTCACTAGGAGAAGTAGTATAGAAAACCAAAAAGACATCGGGTCCCCAACAGTAGCAACCTTTGGTTTAAAAATGAAAAGACATCTGAAACTGACGCGATGAATAAGCGATAGACACGTGGCAATGATGTTGACAGATAGACAGTGTAGTGTAAGTGATACTAACCTTAGGAGGACCACGTCCCCTTTTCAGTTTGCAACCCTGTCTGTATGATTTAATCTTCCCTTCAACTAAACACACCATAAGTGTATACCTGCATTAAGGTACCAGAAGTGAATTCTTAAGTGACAAGCATTAAAACAAGTATAGATACCTGCCCTCCGTAACATAATCAAAATAGAAGATTTTTGTGCAAACTTGTCAAGGAATCAAGTAATATTGTGCATCCCCAACCTCATCCTGTTTTTAATGAAACATTTTTTACTCAATGACGTTGTAAAGATATCAGTCAGTTGGTCTTCAGTCTTACAAAACTTCATCACCACATTTTGCTTCTCAACATTGTCCCTCAGGAAATCAGTGATGATCCAAGAAAATGTGTCATGCCTGATGTACTCTTTCGATCTACAAGAAAGCCTGCATAGTCAGCATCTGCAAAACCAATTAGATCAAGTGAGTCACATGTTAGGTAGAAGAGGACCAGGTCCTGAGTTCCCTTTAAGTATCTCAGGATATGTTTGGCTGCCTTCAAGTGAGACTCCTTTGGTGCTGCTTGAAATCTTGCACAAATTCCTACACAGAACACTATGGCTGGCCTGCTTGCTGTGAGGTACAATAGTGACCCAATAATTCCCCTATACATGGTATGATTGACCTTCATGCCATTTTCATCTCTATCAAGTTTCACACTTGTGCTTATAGGAGTATCCAGCACCTTTGCCTCAAGAAAATTAAATTTCTTGAGCAGCTCTTTGATGTACTTCTCTTGGCATATTGAAATGCCTTGGGAGGTTTGTTTGATCTTCAAATCCTAGGAAGAAAGTGAGTTCTCCCATCATGCTCATTTCAAACTCACTGCTCATCAGATCAGCAAATTCCTTGCAAAGTAAATCTCTTGGTTGTACCCCTGCACCACAAGCCTTGACTTGTTTCTAGTAATGGTTTAATGCTCATCAAGTTTGTTTCTGAAGACCCATCTTGTTCCAATAATTGTTCTGTTGATAGGTCGGGGGACCAGGTGCCACACTTTGCTCCTCTCAAACTGATGGAGTTCTTCTTGCATTGATGTTACCCAATCTGCATCCTGTAGAGCCTCAATGATGTTCCTTGGTTCAATGGATGACATAAGGCTGAATATGCAACTAGATTTCTTGTCCTGGATCTAGTTTGAATTCCAAAGTCAAGTGGAGAGATGAGATTGTCTAATGGATGTGAGGATTGATGTTTTCATTCGAACTTTCTGATCAACTCTTCTTCGATTTCAGCATCAAATTCAGCATCATCATCTTCATGATTTTGAGATGGAACCTTCTGGGTAGTATCAAAGGGACCAGGTGCTCTTGTGAGATCTGCATCAATTTCCTTTGCAACGTGTTTGATAAGTACAGAGGTACTTACATGACCCAGTCGTCTATGCCAAAGATTTACATCATCAGTTTGAGCACTCAGACATGACAAACTGTCTCCTTCAATAGAATCAAGATCAACAACATAAACATTCTTGACTCTTTTTGCAGATATTATAATTTTCTTAGTTGCACAGTTTGTAACCACACACCCTTCAGACATGAACTTGACTTCATCTCCCTTGTCGTTAATTTGAAAAACATTTAAGAGATTAAACTTCAGACCATCCACATAGTGTACATTGTCTATGGAATGATCTGCAGTTCTTCCTATCTTGCCAATACCAAGAATAAAACCTTTCTTTCCACTGCCAAATGACACGCCACCACCTTGGTGTGCTTCCAAAGAGAGGAAGTTTAGAGTATTTCCAGTCATATGCCTTGAGCATCCACTATACATGTACCAACATTGACTGCTCTCTCTCTTTTGCACAAGAATCACTTATTAGACTTAATAACCCACTTCAAACGGAGTTCCCAAAAACTGTCAAAAGGTTTAATGAGAAACCTTCATATCCATGGAGGTAAAATGTTCTTGCTAAAACGATAACGGGGACCAGGTCCCTTGTGTCCCTTTTTACCATCATTTTCAGATTTAACAAATTTCACATGCCTTTCTTTAGCTTTTCTCAGACTCTCACATTTCTCTTTCAAATAACCATTTCGACCACAATGAGTGCACAAAAGGTTGTCAGATACAGACACATATTTGCTATGAGGATTATATGGGGGTTCTATTGGTCTGCGTCCCAATCCTTTCTTTCCATTGAAACTCTGATTGGACAGATTAGAGAGTATCTTAGAGGAGTCAGTCCATTTTAGAGAGTGGCTCAACTCCTCTTTGACCTTACTCAGATCCTTTCTCAGTTGAGAATTTATTTCAAGAGAAGCAACTAATTTGGACTCAAGGATTTTAAGTTTTTCTTCCAGTTCTTCCTCAAGGATACTAAGCTTTCTATTTCCACCTACTGAGGTACCAGGTTCCTCACTGGGTTCCAGACTATCAGTCTCGATGATACCTATCCTGATACTCAGTTCAGACATTTGAGCATTAAGAGCGGAGTTTTCATCTTCGCACATACTCAACTTTTCACTCATAATCAAATTTTCAGAGGTTAGTTCATCAACTAAGTCAATTAATAGAGCATCAAGTTTTCTCAAATTTTTAATAGGAAGAGAGTACAAATCATCTTTAAGATCGAGAAGAATTACCTCATTTTGATCCTCTTCATCATCAGATTTAGCCATTAAAGAGAAAATGGAGTTGAAGACATTTTCATCATCTTTAATAGCCATCATTGAAACATCTTCATAACTTTCTGCATCTTCTTCTGACTCACTTGAATCATTTCCCCATACAGCAAAGGCTTTTCTCACCAACTGATCAGCATGAGCCTTTCTCCGAGCACTGTCTGGGACCAGGTCCCTCTTGCGAGGTCTGAAGTCCTGAGTTTCCTGCTTCTGGCTGGGACAGTCCATCATTAAATGACCAGGTTTGCTACATTTATGACAAAGGTCATTTGCGTTTGTTGTTCTGCTGGTCGAAGCCTTCTTTTGAAAGACGTCATGTTTCTTGATGATTTTCTGAAACCTTTTAGTAATATAGGCCATTTCATCTTCCTCCTTAGTCGCATCATATTGTGAGTTTTTCAGAGCAACAAATTTCTCTTTCTTTCCCTCCTTCATGTTTGTCCCCTGCTTTTGTTCAGCTCGTAGGTCTGGAGATTTCCAATCAGCTCATCCATGGAAAGTGTCTTCAGATCTTTTGCCTCTGTTATAGCATCAACTTTGCTTTCCCATGACTTGGGAAGAACCTTGAGAATCTTGCGAACTTGTTTGCTTAAAAGAATGGGCTCACCTAAGCATCTTAGTTCGTTGGTGATGGAAGTGAATCTTGAGTTCATTTCAAAGATAGTTTCACCTTTCTTCATACAAAAATTCTCGTATTGAGTCGTAAGCATATCGACCTTAGACTCTTTTACTCGTTGTGTTCCCTCATGGGCTGTTTGGAGACAATCCTATAGCTCTTTGGCTGATTCATAGGCAGAAATTTTGTTGTACTCATCGGATCCAATCCTACATACTCGAATTTTCTTTGTTTTATAGTTCTTCTCTATCTTTTTCCTATCCATCTCATTGTACTCCTTTCAAGTTTTGACAACTGTAGTGGTGAGCTCTCCATCATTCACCTCATTTGTAGGAATATATGGTCCATCAAGAATGATGTCCCACAGCTCAGTGTCCTCAGCGTTGATGTAGTCATGCATTCGATTCTTCCACCAGTCATAATATCGACCATTAAAACAAGGTGGCCTAGTAGAAGACTGACCTTCTTCCATATTAGGTGGAGCAGCCATTCCTTTTGGATCTTTTCTTTTTTTGGTGTTAACCAAATCGAAAAGTACTGTTCTGATACCACTTGTTGGAATGTATGCGTCCACTGGTCTAGATGGGACCAGGTCCTCAGCACAGTTACAATATCAGAAAATAAACAACATGCTGAAAGTAAAGATTGCACAATAACTTTACGTGGAAACCTCCTTGCTCAAGGGAGTAAACCACGACCTGGCCTGCCAGGACTTTTCAAAAACTACCTTCACTAATCTTCTCAAGCAAAAGTAAAAGCAAGTTTACAAACTGAGATTAGCCTACTAATCCCAACTCTAAGCAATAACACCTATTACTTAGATGATCCAGAGCAGATACAACACTGCTCACTAAGCTATCACCCCTAGATAACTTAGATTTTGCTAAGTGGATACCACACCGCCCACTAAATCAACTAGCTCCTAGATGACTTAGAATTTGACTTAGCAGTAAACAATGTTGCCCACTAAATCAGTTAGCCTCAACTGACTTAGACTTTTACAACGAACACAAGAATCTGAATCCTTTATAGATTAGGAACAGATTTACAATATAAGCACAGAAGTAAAACTCCTAAGACACACTATGACGCTTGCAGCTCGATCAGGTCCCTGTTGTGCTTGCTGGAGAATACTTCACCAAAATGGTCTTTGCTTGTATACTTGATAAGTTTCAAAATGCGAAAACCTATAAAATGATAGACGCAAAACTCAAACTCAACAAAGATGCTTCAGCCCTTTATCAGATCCTTTTGTTGAGTGTAAGTATCGTTCTACCTTGAAGATGGATTTTTCCTTTTAAGCTTCTGAGTTTTTGTTTGCCAAAATTTTGAGTTTATGTTTTGTTGGAAGAGACTATATCAAAATGAACATAAACCCTTTGGGACCGCCGATTGGCTGAGAGCCTGCTATTTAGAAAAGTTGTGCACCTACCACATCATAAGTGGCAGCTTTTCTGACACTGTCTTGTCGTCCTTTCACATCGCAGTCTTGCAAGGAGCAGGTCCCTTGCAAACTTGTCTTAGTAAGTTCTTGAGAATACGTATTGGCTCTCTCCTTTTGAATAAATGAATTAGTTTGTTGTTTTTCCTTGGATATATTTAGACATGAAAAGTTATTATCCAATGAACACGCAACCTCGTCGCTTCTGATTGGTGAAGTACTCTGCAGCTTCACCAACCTTCTGACACAGACAACTTTCCAGTTGTACAGCACTTTGACTACTGGACGAGTATTCATACTCTGTAGAGGACCAGATCCCTGCACTTGTGAGGAGATCATCAAAACATCAAGGAACATTAGAACTTATCAGTTTTAATTTTTAATGAATAAAATGTATCTTATTAACCAAATAAGATTCATTATAGTTTCCAACATTTTTCTCTTTTCTCTCTTTTCTCTCTTGATTTCCTTTCACTGCTATCACCGAAAATACTTAACAATTATGATTTCCCTTCACTATTATCAATAGAAACATTTAATAATTATAATTCACTTTCATTGCTATCAACAAAAAACACTTAACAATGAGAAATAAAAGAAAATCTAGCATATTTGTTAGGTATTTCATCAAAAAAATACCAAATTATGTATTTTAGTACATCAACTCTTTTTTCTCTTTTCTAATTTTAATGCCAAATTGTTATGAATCTTTAGAGAAGGATCGATTTACGGGGCGATATATAAATCAGCTTGTTAAAGGGAAGTTGAAACCTTAGAATTCATTAAAAGAGAACTCTGGTCTCTTTAGTTCAAAGGAAGACTGAAACTTTAGAGTTCAATGGAAGAGAGAACTCTAATCTCTTGCTTTTCTGCTGAAATATGACTTACAGATTTATTCATCAAAAACCCTTTTAAATAGGAGTCTTATTACATCAATAGGAAGTCTAATTCTTATGAAAGTAGGAGACCTAAATCATATTCCAAACTAATAACTATAACTTAACATAATCCTTACGAAACATAAATCCTATTCTAGAATAATAAATAAAGCAACTAAAAATATAATTAAATACTTAATTTAAGGGCTTCCAACACATCCACAACATTACCCCTCTTACGTTGAAAGAGCTTGTCCTCAAGCTCGAATTTCGGGGCAATCATCCAGAAAATCTGGATCAGTATCAACTTATCCAATTCCAGCCCTAGCTTGAAGTTGACATTGATAAATTTTAACTCTATCAGTTTGCTGAAGCATGACTAATTCGCCTGTCAGGTTGCTACTTTCATGAGGTCCAAATCTGCAGATCCCTTTTTCAAGAAAAAAAAAGGTAGTGTTGATGTTCATTGCCCTAGAGGGAAGGTAGTTGAGTGCTTCAAATTCTTTATTTTAAAAAACCAATAATTCAAATGTATCCTTCGGATTTAGTAATCTCCTATTCTTATTGAGAGATTTGGTATGATTTTTTTTGTTTGTTGGGTGTGTGAAAACAATTATCAAAAAGAGTGATTTGTGTCTACCATCTGCATTTCTTGTTCTGCTTTGCAAACGGATCAAATAGTTAAAAAAAGGATTTTTGCTTGAAACAAGAAAAAAAGGATCGAAAAGAAAGAATATGATTAAAAAAGGACCGAAGAGAAATAATATTAATCATAGTTAATATCAACTACGTTAGCAAAATGAATCTAGTCCATTCAATTATTGAAGGGACGCACGTATGATAAGTAGGGAGCCACGTATACTTGTGTCAAATGTTAACTGTTTTTTTTCAAATTCAGTCATTGCTTATGAAAAGAATTGACTATCTGCTATAAAAATAAGAAGTTAAACCGGGCTAAAGAATTATATAATTAGACGTATTTCATTATTATATATATTATTATTACTTATATTTTTAATATATTATATATTTATTATTAATTAAGATTTTTTAATCATATATTGAGGCAAACATATTTACATACATATATTTTTGCTATCAGATACAATAAAATAGAGAGACGAGCGAAATAAGAAGGGAGATAGTGATGTATCCCAGATACATGTATCCGTATGTATATGGTGTGATTCACATGTATCTGGGATACAAAGGAGAGTGGCAAGCGGGATGGGAGATTAGAGAGGCGAGTTAGGTGAGCGAGATTTGTTATGTATCTCAAATATATGTGAATTCACTTGGATACGGTGTATTTGAACAAATTACACCTAACTAGACCTCATATATTCTGAGCAAAATCTACTAAGATTCGTGCAAACTAAAACGTATTTAAGTAATTAACTCCTAAATTAGTGGATTATGTAACTTTCCCTAATAATTTTATCTCACTATCGACTCAATTAAAAAAAAATGCACCTTTTTATCTTACCAAACAATAAAACACTCAAAATAAGTATTAGTAGTAGGAGCGGTACGTCATAAAATTGCATCTCAGTTAGCTAAGAATTTCCTTGATTCAATTAGTAAGTATCGATTTAATTTATTCCTCTCACAATATAATTTACTTTTTTTTTTAACTTTAGCGCTTGAATTATCCGCCTAATAACCATCAAGATTCATATAATGTATGTTATTAATCACGTCCACAAATTATATTATGTAATTGCAATCAGTTAATCAACTAAATTAGTAGTACTAATTAAGAATGGCATACTTGTACTTGCCTAGAAATCATCAACCAGATGATTCAAATCCCCAATGGATGAACAAAGCTGACAATGCTTGGCAATTGACTTCAGCCACCCTTGTTGGTCTTCAAAGTGTTCCAGGTATATTAACACTCCTACCTCTGTACCTCATATAATATTTTGGCTCATGAAAAACAATCAAGCTAATGCGTGTTGAGACACTTGAATGGTTCTGATATCATGTTGAATTGTGCGATCATCTTATTTAAAAGCTTAAATTTATATAGAGAGAGCTAGTATACTCCATCAATTTCAGTGTGTTTGTCTGGTTTTGAGTTGACAGAAAATTTAAGAAAAGAAAGAAGAGTTTTAAAGTTTATGGTCTTAAATTAATGATATGTGAAATGTATCAAAATGTCTTATTAAACATATCATGTAAAAAGTTAGAATTAGACAATGAGAAAATGATCAAAATGGTCCTTAATGTATGGACTTTGATTCCATTTGATCCTTAATGTATAGACTTGATGGAAATGGTCCTTTATGTATCATAAATTGTGATCAATTTGGTCCTTAACCCTAAAATTAATATATATATTTTTTTTTGCCGTCAAAATACACGAAATATGTAAAAGATGCGCTCATTCAAGACTTTCCTTCCCCTGCTTCCAAAAATTCCAAAAGGGCACATCAATTTTTTTTAACCAAAAGGGGAAAATCGCTCCTGACGGAGCGATTTTCTTCTGACAAAATT
>JAJOOH010017182.1:0-12389 GCA_029582605.1 Solanum gracilifrons
ATATATATATATATATATATATATATATATATATATATATATATAAGTATGTATGTATAAACCAAATAAGCTCAATATTCACAAAACAACCAAAATCAATATTCACAACACAGACCACACAAGAGGTAGGTATGGAAAAACCTCACCCTACCAACAAAACATGCAGTTGTCCTCAAATGCAATTAAAAATAAAAAAAATCTGAAAATTAACAGAGAGGGAGGGGAAAGGTCATCCGGCCAAGCTAAGCCTGGGTGAAGAGTGCATGCCCGTCGCTCCATCTGTCTAGGCATCGGTGCCCGGCATAATATCATCCTTAGCTTCACTGGATCTCACCATCGAAATATCTCTTAGAGAGGCCTGTCGAGCTGTCTCATACATGGCACCCTCCAAGTCAATCAAGTCCTCATAAATAGCCTCTTCTCAATCACCAAGCCACTCCTCATCTGTCTCAGCCTTGGACTCACTAGCAACAACATCAGCTCTAATCTCATCTCCAGTGGTAGCCGTAGGCACATCCGAACTGGCTAGAATATCTGCACTCGGGTCATCTGGGATCTCCACCGTCCGAAATAGCAAGGAGAAATCAGTAGACTTCAGTTGTTCCACATCCTTTCTCAACCCAGAAATATCGGCCTTCAAAGTCGTCACCGTATTAGTGGCTCCCTGCCCTCTCTCATGCACCTCTAATCTCGCCATAAGGGTATAAATCAAAGCTCTAGAGGTGTCAAAGCAGCAACAATGGCTCACTTAATCATCCTAGGAATTACGGCCTCTAGCCGGGAGGCACGTATTTTGGCAGATTGGGCCAAATGCCCCATCTTATACAACATCGGCTGGGTAATCGGAGGCCTAGAAGCAGAAGTACTAGTAGTAGATATAGGGGTCGGGGGAGCAACAAAAGTACTTGGGGCCTCAGAAGGAGTAGAGCTAGCAGTACCTGATAGTGGCCGGAGTAGGCATGCCTACATCTGCAGGTAGCATATTAATATCAATCTCCGGGGATGTGTCCACCGGGGCTGCTCTCCTCTTGTCAGCCTCATCGCTTGTGTACTCGGCCTCTATACGTCAAATGTCGGCAGAAGATGTGGGTGTAATCTCATTATCCCTCTTCTCATCCCATGGAACTCTGGCCTGTCGGCACATCTCGGTGATCAACACCGTAAATGGGAGAGACGTCTGGCGCTGCTTGGCCCTCATAACAATATCCTGCTCGATAATAAATCCTAAATTTAGCCGCTTTTAAGCTATGATGGACCCAAGGTAGGACGCCTTTGGGTGGAGGAGGATAGACTCGTTCTGAGATGGCATGATCGAGCTGGTAATAAATCCAAACCAGTACCTAGCAGCCACATTAAGACCCTTCTTCTCTATTGGTGCTCCGGCCTGAATCCACCTCGGGGTTGTGTTAGATAGAAGGTGGGCCAGCCAACCTTTTAAGTCGTTCATAGTCTGAGTCAGGATCATGCTCTAATAGTCATGCATTAAGACGGTGGCACACTCAAACACAACATTTATATCATCACTGTTGCATCTAACTTTCTTCCCTCGGACCACTACACAGTCCATTAGTTTGAAGGCAGTGCCTTCTTTTTCCTTGAGGCACCAAGTCATTATAGGCTGCGTAGAACTCCCAGACCCAGGTGGGAATGTATGGGCCATGGGGCTCTGTGAGGATGTCAAATATGTGGAACCTAAGAGTGTCCAACACTGCTTGATACCTGTCCACCACACCATCTATGGATAATTTCTTCTCCTCTAAGATGGTCCTCAATCCCTAGGCCTTTAACTAGTTGAGTGATCGGGGAGGAGGACCTTGAACTGGTGGCACCAGAACCATAGTCTATGTAGAAGTAAGAGGAGGAGGAGAAGTCTCAGGAACGGGGATCCTAGACTGATCATGAATCACCTTGAAGCTAAGCGAAGTTCTTTGTGCTTGTAACAGTTGGTCATCCTCACGCTCAGAGGTAGAATCATGAGAGTCATAAGATTCCCCCTCACTGCCGGAGCTATACTCTGGTGTCTCAGCCATGGGCGCTTTGCCCTTTCCTTTGCCTCCCTTTAGAGGTAGCTTTGTTTCCTTAAACTTGGAAGCATCTTCTTCCTAATTTATAGTAACTCCTCGTGCCCGCTTTTAGGTCTACATGTCTCCACCAATCATATTCGTTTTAGTCATTCCTGCAAACAACATAGAAAAACGTTAGAAAAAGTTTCAGAAAAAATGTCGAAAAGAAGTTGTTGAAAGACCTGCCGAATAACTTTGGCGAGCCAGATCGGGCTCGCCGAAAGTTACAGAGCAAAATTTTCAAAAACTCAAAGCAAGTTGGCAATGTTCAGGGCCTTTGGGAGGATTGCTGACACCAATCGGTGAGCTAGAAGTAGCTCACTGAAAGTTACAATGTATTTTAGGGATTTAGGGGCGCAGAAAGGCGATCAATAAGGACTTTAGGCAAGTCGCCGAGTGAACTAGGAGAGCTTAGGCATATCGCCAAAAGTGACAAAACACAAACTCAACATTTAAGGAAATTAAGGGCGATCTAGGGGTGTTTGGCGAACCGCCGAACCACTCAATGATCCCGACTTGGCTCACCAAATGGCCCAACATGCCAGTTTTCTACTCCTTTCTTCAAAATTCAACCCGCAGCCCATGAAAATAAAATTAAACACATACACTATGAAATTAAGGTCAGACCCATATTACCCATGCCCTCGGGGTACTCAGACTTCCCCCGATGTGACATAAATTGGCCATTTTACGTCTTTTTCCCTTAAGAATGACGTCAACCACTCCATCATTAGGCAAAAAATGAAATTTGGCACAATCCGGGGTTACTCAGAGTTCACCCTGCTAGATGATGAGTCCTAGATTTTGACTCATTTAGGGCTTTGTTTATATAGATATAGTGTCCTCAAATGCTTATTTTGTGCCAATAGTTGATGTTAAGTCCTTGATTTTCAGGAATATGGATTGAGGAACAAAGCAAGGACACTTACATGCAAAAATGAACAAAACAGGCTGAAGAAATGAAGATGGCCGAGCCTGAGGATCTCCAAGAGCATTCGGCATGTCGCCGAGTGGCTTATCAGACCACCTAAAGTTCTAGTGTGCCAAGCCTGAAGGAAAGAAAAAAATTGGCGATAAAAGGAGTAGTCGGCGGATCACCGAGTGATATCGCAAAGCCAATATAGATCGCCCAAAGTTACAGACCTTGAGGATGCTGAATGCTAAGGTAGAAGGGCGATGGAGGAGATCGAAGGGCGGCTCGCCCACTAGTTAAGTGAGCCCGACTTACTTCGTCGAATGAAGCTTCCGTAGCATATTTTTAGTGACTATAAATACTTTTTTGAACATTTAGTTTAGTATTAATTACTCTTTAGAACAATCTTTTGTTATGTTTTGAGCATCTGGAGACAGGTTTCTCTAGTTTTTCCTTAGCTTTGAGGGATTGAAGAAATTCACTTTTGAGAAATTGGAAGTGGGTCTTTAAGAACCTTCAAATTAGAGCATTGTAAGGATGAAATTAATCCTACCCAGTGATAAGTCCACGATTTGGACTCTTTTAGGGCTTTATTTTGATAGATTTGGTGTCCTCAAATGCATATTTTGTTTCAATAACTGATGTAAATCCTTGAGTTTCAGGTATATGGAGTTAGAGACAAAGCATGGACACTACGGAGAAAAAAGGAAAAAGGCAGCTGAAAGAACGAAGAAAAAAAGGCCTGAGGATCGCTTAAGCCATTGGGCAAGTCCCCAAACGGCCTTGGTCTCTCTCAATGTTCTAGTGTGCCCAACCCTGAAGGACAAAATCAAATAGGCGATAGAAAGGAGCAGTCTGCGAGTTACCGAACGGGTCCACGAGGCAGTACCATATCGCCTAAAGTTATAGAACTTGAAGTTGCTGAAGTATAATGCAGAAAGGTGATAAAAAAGACCAAAGGGTGGATCGACGATCCTAACTAATTGCGCAGAGTGATCCTTTGCAGCACAATGTTTGCAACTATAAATACATGTTTGAATTTTTAGTTTAGTATCAAGTTTTACATTTCAGAAACGAGTTTTGAGAATTACTCAGTATTTGGAACTCAGTTTTTAGAGACAATTTTCTTTAGCTTTGAAGAGTTGAAAATTTTCATTTCCGAAGCAATTGGAAGTGGGTATTGAAAATTTTTCATCCTTGACGTGTGTAAAGGCAATATTTATCGTACCCATTTGATGGAAACACTTTTCGGTTTCAATTTCTATCTCTTTACTATGTCTAGCTAAAATCCCAATTCTTGGGGTATGATTTTGTGAATATGGGTTGAATTTACTGCTGGGTATTGCTTATTGATTGTTTATTCATTGTTTAGAGGTGATTTCGTTAAGTAGTTGTGTTTGAATTAAATGGGGTTGTTGTTGCAAATACAACTTTATCTTCATGTTTTTGACTTGCTCGAGAGAGAAATTTTAAAACCAAAACTACCGAATCGATAGTCGGTGGTTATTGGGTTGTCGTAGGTTCAGCTTGAGAGAGTGAATCCTAAACCTTATCCCACACATTCAACTCGAGAGAAAATTTACCCCCACTAAAGTCTAGCGTAGTTACCATATGCAGCGAGTTACTATCAGTAGCATTTACCCGGTTATGTATTTTAGCCCATATTCCTATCACATCCCAAGAATCCCGTCTCCATATTTGCATTTTCATTTTAGTTGATAATTGCTTACAAAACCCTCTTTGATAGTTGACACTTGTGTCACCCTTTAATTTATCATGTTTTCTTCGTAAATGTCTATATCTATGATTAACTTGAACACCTTTTTGCTTTTCTATTTATTTTCAACTTCAAACTGCTCCCTTAGGACTCGACCCCAACTCACTAGTTGGGTTATATTACTATTGAATGACCGTGGACGCTTAGTATTGGATGAAGATCTCGAATATGTCATGCCAAAATAGTGCCGCTTCCGGGGAGTGGTGCTAATTGAAAATTTTTAGTTAATTTAAATTTTGCTCGGGTTAGTGATCATTCTACTTACTTAATTTTTAGCTTTGTTTTACTTGTTTGTGCTGAAACCAGTAAGTATGAGCGTAAACGGCAAAAATGGCAGCCAAGTAGGCCATCAAGATGACATAAAAAATCTCAACGATGTCAACGAGCCTCATGCTAATGACCCTGGGAGGAATTGGTGCCGTTCACTTACCTCCGGCCGAAGGGAATGCGGTGTTCCACATCACGAGTACTATGCTGCAACTCTTGCAACTAAAATGGCTTTTCAGTGGTTTGGCTCATGAGGATCCCCATGAGCACATTTGAAACTTCATGGATGTATGCAGACCATTCTCCTTCAAGAATATCTCCTAAGAATTGGTTCGGTTGAGGTTGTTCCCATTTTCGTTGATGGGTGAGGCGTGTAAGTGGCTGGCTGAATTGCCACGTGAATCAATCACTTCGTGGGAGGAGTTGGTCACCACATTTCAAGTGTGATTTTTCCCTTCCTCGAAGATGATTACTCTTCGGGACAACATTTAGAGCTTCAAGCGTTTAGAAGGCGAGCCTATTCTTGAAACTTGGCTGTGATTCAAAAAGTTGGTGCTTAAATTCCCAACCCATAGCTTGCCTGATAACGTGTTGCTGCATTATTTTTACCGGAGTCTGGATTCGGTAAATAAGGGTATTTCTGACCAACTCTCTTCGGGAGGTTTGATGCAACAACCTTATGTGATAGCTGCTTAGCTCTTGGATGGCATGACTACCATAAACAGGGCATGGTATACAGTGAAGACCAGGTCTCCCCTCTCATGTTCAAGTTAACTAAGGAACATATGGAGAAGGACCAAGAGAGGGACTAAAACATGGCCAAGATCATGAAACAACTTGATATTTTGTCTAAAAATATCATGGGAGCTGATGCTCGAAGTGTCAATGCCGTTGGTGTTGGTTGTGCTAATCCGGATGAGTCCAAGTTTGAAGCCTTGTATAATGAAGAGATAAATTTCCTAGCCAACCAAGGCGGTGGCTATTGTTCAAATTACCCGAGGCAGGTTGGTAATGAATGTTGGGCTAGGGATGAAGGTTGAAAAGATCGACATCGTGAATGGAGGGACCGTAATCTGAATTGGAAGGATTGGGAGAAGGATAGGTATGTGCCTCTCCACGAGCGCCAAAAGCCAAAAGATTCGGAAGGTGGTTGGTCTGAGGATATGCTCTCTCGTATCCTCAACAAAGTTGAAGGGTCAGACAAGATTTTAAAGGAAATGAAAGAAGATGTGTCTACCCTTAGCCAGACCGTCACCTCCCATTTAGTGTCGATTAATCAATTGGAGACCCAAATGGATCATATATAATCTCATCTCAACCCGAGACAACATGGGGGTTTGCCTAGTGGATACTATGGCTAACCCCAAGAATGAGGTTTGAAGATGGACTTGCATTGTGCCGCGATGTTAACTAAGCTGCTACTTGGGAGGCAAGCCAAGATCCCTTATTGCTTTATTTTGTTTTGATAAAATAATGGTGTGTTGATTGTGTAGCTAAGTGTAGAAAGTGTTCAAAAAGTGCAGATTGGCGAGCATCAAGTCTAATCAGCGAATCGCCGAAGATGTCGGCAACCCCGACCCAAACCGCCGTCAGATTCAACATAATTTTACATTGGAGTTTGTAAAACTCGGCGAGCCCAGGAAATTATTGGTGAATCACCAACCATGTCGGTGATTCCGATGGAGACCGCCATTTGGACCACCACAATTACTGGAGGTCTTGTAAAATTCAGCGAGGTGAATGACTACTCAGTGTGTCACCGAGTAGCTCGGCGAAACATGACTAATGTCGCCAAATGGGCGTGAACTGGACGGTTTTTCAGGCCAAAGGTTTAAAAGTTTCAAATTCATTCACCTTCCCTCACTTTTTATCTTCCCAAACTCACACCTACACTCTAGTTTCTAAATTTCTTGCATTTTTAGAGTATTTTAGTCGTTGATTGGTGCTCAAATTGTGGATTACTTTGCTGCCTAGAATTTCAATCTAATTAATCGACATCGAAGGCTGGTTTTTTGAACCACGAGATTATTTTATCGAAATTGTACTCATTTGCAATGATCTTATCGTGTTGTCGTGTGCTGGGCCTCTCTGATAGAATTAGTATGTTTGAATGCCTGATTTAATTTGATAATCTTGCTCGTAATGTTTTGATTATCGAAATCCCGTAGTCTTGTGCTTAAAATGAAGTAAATTTGTGGGTTTATGCTTGGGTGTTGTGGGACGTACTTTAATTTCACTAGAGTATCCGTTGATTTTATGTTCAGGGGTTGCGGGGTTGAATTCGAGAAGTTGGGTTGAAAGTAGGCACGTTGGGTCATTTAACGAGCTGTGTCGAGATCGCTAGACCACTCAGTGGTTCATCTATTGTCCCCATCTCACCTTTAATTTCATGTTAAATGTGTTGTTGGAGTCTGTTACTTTCAGTGAGAAGCCTGAGGTCGCCGAAAGTCTTCTTGATCGCCCTTTGTCTGCACCCCTGAACCCTTCTTACACTATAACTTTCGGTGGGCTAACACAGTTCACCGAAGCAATTCGGTGATCTGCAAACTATTTCAGTGAGTCTGTTTGCGCCTAATTCTCTGTGTGTTCGTTTGGATATTTCTTAACTTCTCCACGAGGTTTTGTAGAAATGACTAGATCAAAAGCAGCTGAAAGAATAATACCAGTCCAAGAGAAGGCTAAGGGGATTACAATAAGTAAGGATGCAACTATATCCAAAGGCAGAGCTACGAAACTTCCCACAATGGGTGGGAAAGGCATGGGAAAGAGGTCCACTTATAACAGGAAGACCACTATCAGAGACGCTAATGTTCCTTCATGGGCCTGGGGATTCTGTGCAGCTGTGCATGTCTTTCTGGACGACTCACACGTGACAGCCCCTAGTGGATCTGGCACTGCCGTTCCTCGTAAGGTGATCCCGAGTACTGATGCTCAGACTCAGAGTGATGCATCGGGCACTGATGCCCAAATGGATGGAGCGACTGTGTAGACATGACCCTCTCTTTACCTCAATCTTTGCCTTACTTTATTTCGACTTGTGGATGTTTTTATTTGCATTTGAGGACAAATGTTTTTATTTGTGGTGTGGTGAGGCCCATCTTTTGTGACTCTATTTTGTTTATATATTTGGGTTGAAATCTTTAATTGTGTTGACACTGCTTTTGTGGAAGGTTTGGCTCCTTGCTTTTAATTGTATATGATTTTTGACCCTTCCGAAAAGTTTTTGCCACATCTTGTATTGTTGAATGTGGCTGTTCTCTTGCAAATTTGAGTATCGGATTTGGTCAATACCGATGACTTGAATAGTGCTCATAATCGAACAAAAATGAATGCGTGGCTACAACGAGGCCAATTGAAGTTGCATAGTCAATATGTGAACTCCTGGCATCCCGTTATGACTAGCCAAGTATCGAATTAAGTCTCTTGAGATGATTATTGCACACTAGCAAAAGTGTGGAGTCTTGTTTGACTTTGGTGGCAATGCCTTGTGTGATGAGCTTACCATTAACCATGTCTGATGACACCTAGAATTTGTCCCGTTGGTCCGGTTAACTAAGTGATGCAATTTCTTGAGATGATCTTAGGCAACTTTAAAGAGTGTGAACCAATTTGAAATTATACCTCTTTTGTGACTTACCTTGTGAGTGTGTGAACCTATTTTGAGCACCCTTTAAGCCTAAACCTTTTCTTGGAAGAAACTTGATAACTTTACTACCTTTTATTGACCTATTACCCATAGTCCTCATGATTTGTGGTTTTTTTGAATAACCAACTTAGGCCAAAAGCCTAAGTTGGGTGTGTGGTGAAAAGAGAAGGCAAATCAAGTAAATTAAAAGAAGTACCTTGTGCCCATGTTTAGAGAAAAATGGAACGCCTCCATATAAAATAAAGAGAGAAAAAGAAGAAAAGATTGAAAAAGAAAAAAAAAGGAAAGAAAAAGTTGTGAAATAATGTTGTGGAAATACAAAGATAATGGGGTTTCCAATGACTCATGGAAGATGAATAAGAGGTGACTTTTGAGCGTGCATGAAATTGATAGAGAAAAGGAAAGAAGGTGTTGTTCACATCACATTTTGTGAGGATTTTCAGCCTATAAGCCTAAATAACCATACCATTACACTCAGCCCCAGTACAAGCCTTGAAAAAGACCTTTTTAATCTTGAATGAGCTGAAGCAAAAAGTTGATTGGAAAATAAGGACAAACCTATGGGTGAAATCGTGCATTGTGTTTATCTTTGTGAGTGTGAGTGTTAATCTTGATTCCGAAACTTTAATTGATTGAACCATTGAGTGAATATGGAATCATTCTTTCTGTGAGGGCATTTGAATACCTTTGTTGAGCTTGAATTTGCATTTGAAGCAAGTGTAGTGAGCTTGAGATTTATTGGTAATGGTGAGTCACAACTTGAATCTTTGAGTGCACAATTAATCCTTGCACAAGTAAGTTGAGATTTTTTGTGTGTATTCATGATTGAGTCTTGTGTAGCACTGTTTGTGATAACCTTTTTGAACTACTAAACTTGAGTTTTACTTGAGGACAAGCAAAAGTTTAAGTTGGGTGTTGATGAGTCCACGATTTGGACTCTTTTAGGGCTTTATTTTGATAGATTTAGTGTCCTCAAATGCATATTTTATCTCAATAACTTATGTAAATCCTTGAGTTTCAGGTATTTATAGTTAGAGAAAAAGCATGGACACTATGGAGCAAAAAGGAACAAGGCAGCTGTAAGAACGAAGAAAAGAAGGCATGAGGATCGCCTGAGCCATTGGGTGAGTCGCCAAATGGCCTTGGTCTCGCCCAATGTTTCAGTATGCCAAGCCCTGTAGGACAAAATCAAATAGGCGATAGAAAGGAGTAGTCGGCGAGTCACCGAATGGGTACGCGAGGTAGTGCCATATCACCCAAAGTTACAGAACTTAAAGTTGCTAAAGGACAATGCAGAAAGACGATAAGCCAGATCAAAGGGCAGATCACCGAGTGGATCGGTGATCCCGACTAACTGCGCCGAGCGATCCTTTGCAGCACAATTTTTGACAACTATAAATACCTGTTTGAATTTTTAGTTTAGTATCAAGTTTTGCATATCAGAAACGAGTTTTGACAATTACTCAGTTTTTAGAACCCAATTTTTGGAGATAATTTTGTTTAGCTTGGAAGAGTTGAATATTTTCATTTCCGAAGCAATTGGAAGTGGGTATTGAAGATTCCTCATCCTTGACGTGTGTAAATAAAATATTTATCGTACTCATTTGATGGAAACAGTTTTCGGTATCGATTTCTATCTCTTTACTATGTCTAGCTAAAACCCCAATTCTTGGGGTGTGATTTTGTGAATATGGGTTGAATTTACTGTTGGGTATTGCTTATTGATTGTTTATTCGCTGTTTAGAGGTGATTTCATTCAGTAGTTGTGTTTGAATTAAATGGGGTTGTAGTTGCAAAGACAACTTTATCTTCGTATTTTTGACTTGCTCGAGAGAAAAGTTTTAAAACCAAAACTACTGAATCGATACTAGGTAGCTATTGGGTTGTCGTAGGTTCAGTTTGAGAGAGTGAATCCTAAACCCTCTTCCACACATTCAACTCGAGAGAGTGAATGGACTAAGGCAAAGGCTATGCTTCATTGCCACTTATCGATGTTCGAGAGAAACCAATTTGATTCAGTGTAAATTGGTCGAGAGAAAATTTACCTCTACTAAAGTCTAGCCTAGTTACCATTTTACAGCGAGTTAGTATCAATAGCATTTTCCCGGTTATGTATTTTAGCCTATATCCCTATCACATCCCAAGAATCCAGTCTCCATATTTGCATTTTCGTTTTAGTTGTCATTTTAGTTGATAATTGCTCACAAAACCCCCTTTGATAGTTGACACTTGTGTCACCCCTTAATTTATCATGTTTTTCTTCGTAAATGTCTATAGCTATGATTAATTTGAACACCTTTTTGCTTTTCTATTGATTCTCAACTTCAAACCGCTCCCTTGGGACTCGACCCCAACTCACTAGTTGGGTTATATTACTATTGAACGACCGTATATGACTAGTATTGGATGAAGAACCCGAATACGTCAAGTCACCCTGTTGATGGATAATCAATTTGGCAATTGTTTTTACCTTTTTATAATGTCTAGCCAAAACCCAATTCTTGGTGTGTGATTATGTGATTATGGGATGAATTAGTATATCGGTATTGCTAATTGTTAGTTTAAATGCTATTTAGAAGTGAGTTTAATCATTAATTGTTGTTTAATTTAAGAATTGTAGTTTCGAAGGCAGTTCTATGTTTGTGTTCTTGACTTGCTCTCTCTCGAGGTTCTAGAACTAAAATTATTGGTTGATGGTTTGTGGGTATTGGGTTGACCTGTGTTCAGCTCGAGAAAGTGAATCCTAAACCCAATCCCACACATTCATCTCGAGAGAGTGAATGGATTTGGTGTGGGTTGCTCTTATTTTGTGTCACGCCTCAAAACTGATTAAGACGGACAGGCACCCGATGTCTAAATGGCCCGGGAGAACCAACTTACAACCTGCATTTACCATACATTTAACTATGATAGCTATGAAGCTATGACAAGCTTATATGCCCGGTAGCGATAAAAGACCGACATAGACAAGCCCAAAACTTATGTACAACACTTGGCCGTTGAGGCCACAATTGTTAAGAGACAAGACACAACCAAACTTTATACATTAGTCTACAAAGCCTCTACAAGATAGACAACCTTAGTTTTAGGTCGGGACAAGGCCCCGCCTTACCCTTAGTTTTAGGTCGGGACAAGGCCCCGCCAAAGACTCGATTAAGCCCCGAATCAACTTGGAGCTCACCAATAGTAGCTGAGTGTCCTGTGCTCCTACTGGGGAGGTCTACTAGCTGGAGTACCTGTGGCTGCAGCATGAAATGCAGCGTCCCCAGAGAGGGACGTCAGTACGAAGAATGTACTGAGTATGTAAGGCAATAACATATGTAAGAAAGAGCTCAATTGAAATCAAGTATCAATATGTAACTGCATAGATTAGATTAAAGACCACCCTTGTTGACGTTGTGGAATCATGTACATTATATTCTTTTCTGTAATTTTCTTTACATTGCGATCTCTGTAAAGCATGTGATACAAATAACCAACTGATTAGTGGTAAAAGAGGATGACCCATGCTAGGCATTTTAACCCCTGAGATGCTGTCCTCAAATATATAAATTTGGGATCGACCCATGCTAGGCTTTCGCCCCTAGGCTGCCACCCTTCTACATAATTTGGGATCGACCCATGGTAGGCTTTTGCCCCTGGGCTGCCACCCTTACACATAAACCGCTTCAAATAGTTTCTTTAATCTTTGAGATTGTTATTTTGGTGGTCATAATTATTTTT
>JAJOOH010017186.1:0-13122 GCA_029582605.1 Solanum gracilifrons
CCCCCCCCCCCCCCCCCCCCCCCCCCCCCCCCCCCCCCCCCCCCCCCCCCCCCCCCCCCCCCCCCCCCCCCCCCCCCCCCCCCCCCCCCCCCCCCTAGCTAATGGAACATTTTGCTGCAATCAAATAAAATATTAGTGAAAGCTAGTTCATCATGTTCAATATAATTTAAGAGATCTTTCTAATCTACATTTATCTCCAAAGAAGTTAGTCCAAACTTGACTGCGAGCTTTAAACCCTATAGTAAGGCCAATAATTAAGATTCTAAAATGTCAGTTTCGTATAGATTTTCCATGAAGCCAACTATCTATTGTTCTGCTCGTATAACATCACCTATACCTCCCTTATCAACACTTTTAGAAGCTGCACCATCACAATTAAGTTTGTATCCTACTATCGGGGGTTTCCATTTTACACAGACATCTTTGATTTTGGTTTTTTTCTTGATGTTGTGTGAGTGCTAAGAATTTCAAGTAAAATTTAATACTTTAATACACATCAACATCTTGAACATGATAATATTATATAAAGATCGTTAGGAACACATACCTAATGCGGAAGACATCGTCACAGAGAAAAGCAGAAGCGTTAGTCGTAAATTGGTTTCTAGCTCCTTACCCTAGCCTTATGTTACCACAACCGTTAGCGATGGAAATAATGTTGAGAATATGTGGCAACCCTAATGGGTGGAGGGAGGACCAATTCATAGAGTTATGACTTAATTCGGTACGTCCATCAAGTAACCGATGTACAGACGAGATCTATTCTTCATTAAATATTATTTATGGTATTCCTTGGGTCACAAGTAAACTTGGGCCATAAGTAAGAACTATTCTTACATTCTCCCACCTGGCTCAATGAGCATATAACATTAATATTTCATAAACATTAGTCGCGGATACAATAAATCTCTTATATAATGTCCATCATACATACCACAATATAACAAACTACTTATGCGAGTTATGGCGGTTGTACATAAATTTTAAGCTACATACTTCATTTCATATACTACTACATTATAAACTTATCATACTAGGTTCATAAGCTATAAAAACATATAGCATTACGGTCCACAATAATGTCTCATAGAGACTTATTTTGTAATATCTCAAAACAATAATGTATACACCATTATGAGAAATAAGAGATTCATTAATGTATATCATAAACATATAATTGAGCTCAGAATGTAAAAACATCATAAATATACCAATCAAAACTACAACTAAGACCTTGAACATGTTCTTTACATATATTTGGTTGTAAGCCCTTTGTTAACGGATCTGCAATCATAAGATTTGTTCTAATATTCAAGTAACACTCTTTGTTTCTGAACTTCTTCCTTGACAGTCGAGTACTTTAATTCCATATGTTTGGCCCATTTGGAGTACATATCGTTCTTGGAGAAGAATATTGTTGCAATATTATGACAATAAAATTTCAGCGGCTTGGTAATGGTGTCGACAACACCAAGTCCTGAAATGAAGTTCCGCAACCATAATGCATGAATTGCAGCTTCATAACATGCCACAAATTCTGCTTCCATTGTGGATGTAGCAATGACAGATTGTTTAACACTCTTCCACGATATTGCTCCTTCAACTAATAGAAATAAGTAACCAAAGGTGAACTTTCTAGTGTCAACACATGTAGCAAAATTTGAATCCGAGTATCCAGTAGCTTCTAAGTGATTGCATCTCCTATACATGAGCATGTTATCCTTCATTCCTTTCAGGTACCTCAAGACTTTCTTTGCAACTTTCCAATGATCAATTATAGGATTACTTTGATATCTTCCTAGCATTCCGACCGCAAAATTAATATGAGGTCTTGTGCAAGTTTCAACATGCATCAAACTTCCAATAATAGAAGAGTAGGGAATTAATTCCATTTTCATTCGTTCTACATCATTCTTTGTGCATTGCATGAGATTAAATTTGTACCCTTTTTGATTGAGAACTATTCCTGCTGAACAATTGTTCATGTTAGATCTCTCTAGAACTCTTTTGATATAGCCTTTTTGAGGCAGTCCCAGTAATCCTTGTGATCTATCACGAAATATTTCTATCACTATCACATAGGATATCTCACCCATATCTTTAATTTCAAAGTTCATAGAGAAAAGGTTTTCGTCTCACGTAATATGCCTAAATCATTAGTAGCAAGTAAAATTTCGTCAACATACAGGACTAAAAATATAAACTTACTCCCACTGAACTTTTGGTATATACACCAATCGATGGTAATCTCCTTAATCCAAAAGATGTTATGGTATCATTAAACTTTATATACCATTGTCGTGAGGCTTGTTTGAGTCCATATATTGACTTCTTTAGCTTACACACCATTTGATTTTTTCCTTTAATTTCAAAACTCTCGGGTTGGTTTATATAAACTTCCTCCTCGAGGTATCCATTAAGAAATGTAGTTTTCACATTCATTTGGTGTAACTCTAAATCATAATGAGCTACCAAAGTCCAAATAATTCTTAATGAGTTTTTCTTTGAGACCAGTGAAAAGGTCTCTTTATAATCAACGCATCTTTTTTTAGTGTATCCCTTAATAAGTCTGGCTTTATATCATACAATTTTACCATTTGAATCACATTTGGTCTTGAAGACCCATCTACACCCGATTCTTTTTGAACTTTTTGTTAATTGAATGAGATCATAGACTTTGTTGTATTCCATGAATTTTAACTTTTCATTCATGGAATCAATCCATTTATCAGACTCAATACTTTCTATGGCCTGTGAAAATGAAATCAGATCTTTCTTAAGTCCAATGTCAAAATTTGACTCTTGCAAATAAATCACATAATCATTTGAAATGGTCGATTTTCTTTCTCTTTGAGATTTTCTTAAAGATACTGTTTGTGGTTCATTTGCGTCAGGTACTTGTGAGTTAGTTCTTTCTTGAAGCGTTTCACCCAAATGTTGTTTAACATTATTAAAGTGTTCTTCAACAAGAGAAACAACATTTGTTATTGTTATGGAAGTAGGCACATTCATGGGCAATGGAATATTTACCCTTACCTCATTAATTTTCACACTTTATTGTCCAACACTCTCACTAACTTCACCATTCTCAATGAATCTTGCATTGCCATTTTTAACAATTCTTGAACTATGATTTGTACAGTATAACATATAACCTTTAGATTTCTCTAGATAACCAATAAGGTAAGCAGTTACCGTTCGAGAATCTAATTTCTTTTCATGTGGATTATAAACTCTAGCTTCAGCTGCACAATCCCAAACATGCAGGTATCTTAAACTATGTTTCCTTCTGGTCCACAATTCAAAAGGGGTCTTTGGAAATGCCTTACTAAGAATCTTATTTTATAAAATATACAATAGTTTTAAGAGTATACATATACAATAATTTGGGCAATGAGGAATTACTCATCATACTCCTAACCATATCTATAAGTGTTCGATTATGCCTTTCTACAACACCATTTTATTGAGGTGTTCATGACATAATATATTGTGCATATATGCCAATTTCCATGTTCTTAGAAATTTTTTGCAAATGGACCTGGATGTTGTCCTGATTCGTTATACTTTCTATAATATTCACCACATCTATCTGACCTAATGATTTTCACTTTCCTATCTAATTGTCTTCAACCTCATTAACGTACACTTTGAGAGCGTCCGCTTATTGAGATTTTTCTTTTAAAAAATAGATAAATCCACAACATGAAAAATCATCGATAAAGGTAATGAAATATTTTTCTCATCAAAGGGCCCGCAAATATCAGTGTGTATAAAATAAAGAAAATGATTGCTCCTATACCACATATAAGCAGAACTTTCATTTAGTGAACTAAGTTTAATTCCAACATTTTGATGAATAGTAAGAAGGGATTCAGAAAAATTATTATTGAGTTTTAGTCTATATAAACTCTCAATAAGAACACCAAAACTATAAAAAATAAATAAATAGTATTCTTATATAAATTGAAACATCCATGTCCAAACATAAAATCAAATCTAGAAACATAAAGTCTTGAAAGAGAAATCAAATTCCTAGAAACTGAAGGAACATAAAGAATCTGTAATAGATCAAGGTGATGTCCAGTCTCTAAGATCAACTGATAAGTCTCGATGCCTTCAATTTGAGCCTTCATGTGATTTCCCATGAACTAGAAATCATTATGTTGATTTGTAGTTTGGATCGTAGTAAATCCCTGCAACATAGTGGATATATGAGTAGTTGCACCAGAATCAAACCACCAAGTATTATTAGGAACTTCTACCAAATTTGATTTGAAACATACAAAAGCACTAAATGTAACTTTATTTTCAAACCAATCTTTATGTTTCTCTGATAGTGGCCTTCCTTTCTACAGTAATAGCACACATAAACCTTGAGTTCCTTATGAGCATCATGTGGAACTTTAGCAGATGCTTTCTTTTGCTTAAACTTGTTGGCCTTCACTTTGAGTCCTTTACCATCTCCTTGACCCATGAGGTTAATGGAATGATATCTTTGTTTCTTAAGTCTTGACTCTTCTTGAGTAAGCATACTTGCCAATTCACTAACATTCTACTTATCCTTAATAGTGTTATAGTTAATTTGGAATGGTCCATACTCAAGAGGCAATGAGTTCAGAACTGTACCAAAAATGTTTCATCCACTTTCATTCCCAATGTCTGAAGTCTTGCTGCAATGTTAGTCATCTCGTTGATATGATTTTGCATACTACGTAACCCATCAAACTTTATGGTCGTGAGTTTAGCCATTAGTGTACCAGCAAGAGACTTATCAGTAGAATGAAAATGTTTTTCCACAAACTTCAGATATTCCCTGACACTTTCTATTTATGGAATAGTACTCTTAATGTTGTTAGCAACAGTCATTTACATGAACATAAGACTTCATATGTTAGAGTGCTTCCATGATTTATGAAAAAACTTCTCATCCTCACTGCTTTTATCAGTAATGACAACAGTTTTGTATTCAAGAGAGCCAAGTCAAGATCCATCACCGCTAAGTGAAACAGGGCTTGTTCATGTCATTCAGAGAAGTTCAATTCATTGAACACAATTACAGGTGAAGCATGTGAATAAAGAAGAATAATTGCAACATAGATATACATGCTCACAAATCAGAAAATAATGTGAATTCAGTAAAACAATAAAAGTTTATCGTAATTCTCCTTTGGTTAGATACTACGACACACTGTCATAATTAAAATGTCATTTTTATCTTTAATAGACAGTTAGATATTTTTAACCAAACATATACGACATCTTTGAATATACAATATACGTTTGATTGAAAATATTAATTTACTTCATAATGTTCACTATTCATAGAATAATTGATTCACCATTGGGTAAATTCTTAAGTTTTAGCAATAGTGAAAGTCAATTTATATATTTATTTTAGTATAGGCATTTCATTAACTTTCATAGATAAATGACAATTTTATGAATGCATATTTTTCTTAACCATACTAGTTTGGCCACTTTGGTGACATAAACTATATAAATACAAATGCACACACAATATCATAAAATTTTGTGCATGTGAATAATTTTATACATTTTTAGTTTGGCGACTTTGGTGACTAACAAACTATAAAAACATAATACATGCATCAAGTGATTATAAATATTATAGTGTAGACATTAAATTCTCTAGTTTTTCCACTTTGATGACTAACAAACTATTTTTCACTAAGTATCCACATTTTATTTATTACCTACTATAACAATCACTTTAATTTAGCACAATCTAAAAGGAAACATAATTATTGCATTATGGAAAAATTATTTAAATTTTTAGAATATGTGCAAATTAAACTTTGCTAACAACTCATGATTAACTTAAGAGTCCAAATACCTTAAATAGTCAAGCACAAAATTACGCTACTACAAAAGGATTCATGTCACGACCTAAGGTACCCCTAGGCGTAACATGGCATATAGGACCCTAAGAGGCCCCATACAAGACACTTAGCATTCATAACATAAGAAATAGAATGAAAAGACTTAAAAGACAATTTCAATACATGAAAATTTATAAAGCAAAGCGGAAGTCTAAACATTTGTCTCATTAGCCATCTAGTACATAAGAATGAAATTGGGCCTAGCCATACAACATATCCAAAACTGAAAGTAAGAAAAGAAAACTGAAAACAATGAAAATCTATCCTCGAAGCATGAGGACTCACCAAAGCTCGGAACCTCTCAAATCAACCTCTAGCACTACAAAAATAAACTTTAGCGACAATTGTTTTGCGACCATCAGCTAATTGCCGCTAATGTATACACGCAGGGCAAAATATCAACGGCTAATGTATAATGGTCAGCAATAAGCACATTTTTAGTGGCAATTCTAAAGAATAGCCGCAAAAGAGCCTCTTTTTTCTTTAAAAAAAAAAAAAAAAAACTCCCGCGTTTCTGAAAATTATTTCCCCTCCCGCATTTCTCCAAATTCTGGAGAAAAAAAGCTTTCCTGAACTTTAAGGAAAACATTGCTACCCTAAAAAGCTCTCCTACACAAATAAGGAAAATATTACTAAAAAGATCTCCCAACAAATAAGGATTCCCCAACCTAATTCATCATATTAGGACACACATAAGGCATATATATTTCTCACAACAACGACATCCAATAGCATATATTTTTCTCACGATAGCGAAGTCCAACAATAACAATCTTTTTAGAAGTTTCAAGGTATGTAGATCTCTCTTCTCAACTCCGATGTTTTATAGCTTTGTTGCTCTGCATATGGTCATTGAGAATTCATCCTTGTATTATATTTTATATAATGTTCATTAATCAATATTAAGCATTAACTGGGAAGGAAACAGAAAATAAGCGTGACGAATTGATCAATTTTCAGGCGTTAATTGTGATTTCCAAGCTATTTGATTCGTAAAAATATGTTTTTTTGTGTTCGTGAACTCTGGCCGTTTTGACTACGAGTTAAGATCTCTTCTTTGAAATTATCAAGTTTAGCGATTATATAGACTCCCTGTTTTGACTCCATGAGCTCTCTGTTTTTAGATTCATGTTAGCGATTATAAATTCTTGAAACATCAGCCATGAGAAGCTTATTTTAGGTAGATGTGAACTGTTCAGTTAGTTCTTCCATTGTAATGCCGAAGCCAATGTTTACTTCTCTTGAACTATCGCATCTCTCTATTTATCAATAAAAGTTTTCTTCAATGTCTCTCAACTATAAACACGTTACAAATATCAAATTTGTAGATGCTTTGATCGTGTTTTGTTTTTTTATCTGGCCATCATGTTTGACATTTAAGTGTTCGTAATCTCGAATGCAATAACTAATGTGTCTCACGGGTAAAATTGTTATCAAGCTTTTTATTTTCATATATAACTGGGCAACAACTAAAACTCGATGAATTTGTTGTTGTCCAGTTACATTGACTAAAGCTCGAACAAGAGTTTCTAATGACGACTAGTTCTATTACTACTGATCCATGTCTCTTTGTTGAAAATCTGTTCGGATAGTGAATTTGCCATTTATTTTTACATGTTATTGGAAAGATTGCGAGTTCACTCTCTTTGACAGATTGCTGGACATTTGCAAATTAATAAGGACACTATATCAGTTGCAATTCTTTTTATCGAGATGGTAACAGTTTTTTATTGATTGATAGACTTCAGAAAATTTCTAGCTTCCTCACAATCCCTAAGTGACTTTTAAACTTGAAGAACATTAAAACATCACCTGTAGCACCTCTGTTTTTAGAAATTAGTTACATCGACTAAAACTCAAGCTTGTATATAGAAACTTCTAAGTTAGCTGATTTTCCTTTCATCTCCTTCTGAGATTCTCTTCTTGATCAACATTCTCCCCTCGGAATAACTTGTAAGTTTTCCACATAATGTCTCATAATTTAGAGTTGAGCAACTTATGTTTTATTAACTAATCTTGCAGTATGGTCAAGGACAGCAACTTAGGGTATCTCTTTCAAATGAGAGCAACCTCTAATCACGAGTCGCTCAAGGACAGGAAAATTATCATTTGTAGCTTTCTAGTACTTGAGATCATTACCTTGAATTAGCAAACACTTTAATAGAGTAAATCCCGTATCAATTGGATACCATTCTTTGCCACTACAAGATGTATACATGAGCTTAAGCACCTCAAGATTAGGCAACTCAGCTATGATGTCCAAGTAGGACCAACTTCTATAAGTTTCTTTCAACTTCAACTTCAACTTCATGAGCATTCCTGGTAAAGCTTTTGTACTTGGACAAGCTCCTTTTAAACTCAATGTTTCAAGTTGATACAGATTGCCAAGAAATCCATAATTTCGATAACATCCTTTGATTCCTAACTTCTTAACATTCTGAATCCCCGAAATAACCTCCTTCGTGCAACAACTTGGAGACGAGTAAGAAATAGTTTTTATATTTGAAAAGGCATCAATCAACAGATACACTTAGGGGATTTAGCAAAATAAATCTGGCCAGCTTAAGATGCCTTAATTGCATTAGTTCCCAAATTTGTACAGGAAAAGATATAACTGATCGATTATACCCTTCAACAATGAATGTCTGTAGATTCCATAATCAGGAGAGCATGTGAACTCAATTATTTTGGATGTGAGCTGTTGTACCCGAAATGTTGAAATGCTATTCTGAATCAGTTTCTTGGCTTCGATGTGACCTAATCTTGTTCTAAAAGCTAGCTGAATCTCTGTCTTGTTTTGCTCGAGTTTATTTGATGTTCGTTTGGTTTCGATTTTGAATGCACTAGCTGTACATTTATGTTTTTTTGTTTCGATTTTGAATGCTTTTACTGTACAGGTATTACTATACACAAAACTGTCTTCACTATATATAAGCACAACAAAGAGAATAAATGGTAATGTAGGAACATTTCCATTTATTCTTCTGTTGGTACAACCTGCAGAGACCCACGGTTTACAATTGCTTCATTCGACCACCTTCAAAGAATTGAGATTTTTCTTCTTCTGCTGCATCTTATTGAGAATGGACAGTCAAAATAAATGTGCTCCACTATTTCTGGTCCATCTCCACATAGTTGGCATTTATCATTGTGGCAGATCCCCATTCTATAGAGCCTCTCTTTGGTAAGTAATCTTTCATGAAGAGCTAACCACCAAATAAAGATGTGGTTAGGAAGAATTCCCTTACACCAAATCCACCTGCTCCACGTCCACTCTTCTAGCTCGCCTCTTCTCCATGTATACTCGCTTGCTATCGTGTATTTGCCCTCAGGTTTAAGTGATCCATTTTGGTTGTATCCTGGTGCAAATTTATCTCTTATATGACAGATCTTTTCCCAATACCAACAACTATCATGTGGAATAGCATATTGCCACCAGTCCGTGCCCTTTATGTAGACATGATCCACCCATCGCACCCATAGATTATCAGCTTTTTGAGCAATGTTCCACATGTATTTTTCTACCGCAGCCTTGTTCCATATCACACATTCAGTGATTCCCAGTCCTCCTTTTTTGGTCCGACACACCAAGTCCCATGCCGCTAATGGAGCTCTATTTGTATTCACTTTTCCAGACCATATGAATTTTCTACATACTTATGTTATGCCCTTCAAGACTTGTTTTGGCAACACGAACATAGAAGACCAGTAGGCTGTACATTTATGTTTCTTCACTGTTCAGTCGTAGTCTTGGTTGTCTTTTCTTTCGTTCTTGATTCATTGTTATAGACTTTAATTGTGTTAGTTTAATCTCGTAGAATTCCTCTCTGTTCTTGCATAACTTTAGTGCTGTCCACGGTAGAATTATTTTGTGAAGTCCTTTGTTGTGTTGACTTGAAGTTGCAATCCTTCCTCCATCAGCACTCTGATCTGCTGCTACTTGGTTTTTGACTTGTTTTCTTTTTGGAACTTGCTATTGTTCTTCATGTTGTGTGTTTTCTTCCTCTTGGGTGTGAGATAGAGCTTCAGTACTCTTTTATTTTCCTGTCCCTTGAGTTCCAGTCTGCTACTTCGTTTTTTACTCATGATCTGCTGCTACTTGGTTTTTTGCTCATGAACATCTCCACCTTAGGCATAGTGTTGCTGAATTTTTCCCACCAAAGTATCCCTTGCAACATTATCAACTTGTCACATGGGAATCCACATAATCATGGGTGGACTGGGGGTCATAGTATCCTGGCAGATTCTGCCTCTTAGCAGCTTGAATTTATTGCTCTTTCACAAAGAACAGGAGACCCGAAGTATCAACAAAAGGCGGAGAATGTCATCTTAGAAATTAGTAGAACTTTCCCAGATGATGGGTTGCTTCCAATACACATTAATCTAGAGGGAGAGGTGGTTTTATACTCCACTATAATGTTTGGGGCCATTGGGGACAACTTTTATGAATATTTACTCAAGGTCTTTAATGGACTTGCTATAACTTCTACTAGTCAACACCTACAAAGTTGGCAGGAGAAAACTGTCTTTAATAAAGGCTAGGATATGACTGTAGGCACATCGTGGAACATACTAAGGCCAGAAACGATCGAATCTCTGTTTTACCTCTGGGAATGATCCAGCAATGAGTTTTGGAGCTGGAAAATCAGTTGGACAGCAAAAATCATATTAGCGGCCGCTGACCAGGAGAGAAGGCCGATTTGGTAATAAGTAGGTTCTCACAGGTGGTTTAGTTGATTCAGAATTATGGGACTCAAGTGCTGTATTGCCTGGCAATTATTCATCCAGATTCGTGGATTTATTGGACTGATGTTAGAGTTGGGCGGAAATGATCTCCTATGACCACTTACATGATTAGATAGCATAGCTATTTTTAGTTTTAGTTCTTACATTCCCTTAAAACAGCCAAATGTATTCTAGTAGAGGGCATTTGGCTGCGAGAATTTGCATATCATACCTTGTTATTTTTTTGGGAAAAAATGTGTCGTGAGTGTTTCTATATTAAAAAAAAACAATCTATTGACACATTTCGTTTTTATTTCAGGTTATACAATTTGAAGCTTGCAAATTTCATATGTGGGTGATTTCAAAGACATTGTTCGAAGAAGAGTAACAAAACTTATTTGAAGACATTATTCAATAGTTTGAACAATATAAGTTTATTTTTAAAAGTTGTGACTGTCATATTTTGGATCAGTACTTTTTGTTTGTCTAGATTTGAAGAGATATATTCTATTTTATGGTTTAATAGTAATATATATGTTTTCACCATTAGCGAATATTGTTGTTACTATGAGGCTCTCTTTTGCGAACATGTTTTTTGGATTTTTATATATACATTTTATCAATAATGTAGTATATATTATTAATGGCGGCTAAACAATTGCCGTAAAACGTTATGATATTTAGAGCCAATTCAATGGAAATTATTAGCCATAAAATGGATGTTAAAGGGGGTAAACTAAGACATTTTTACAAGGGATATTGTAGCCATTAGTCACCAAAGGAAAATTGTCATTAAAACTACTACCTTTTAGCAACTATTTATTTTGATTTATCGACTAAAACAATGGACGCTAAAGGACCACGAATAGCCGATATGAATAACCTTTAGTAGCCAACATAATTGCCGCAAACAATCGCCATTAAAACTACTACCTTTTAGCGGCTATTTATTAAGATTTATCGACTAAATAAATGGACGCTAATAGACCATAGTTAGCCTAATGAATTACCTTTAGCAGCCAAGAAAATTGCCGCAAACAATTGACATTAAAAGTACTACCTTATAACAGCTATTTATTTATATTTATCGACTAAATCAATGGACGCTAAAAGACAATGGTTAGACAATATGAATTAACTTTAGCAACCAACATTATTGCCGCAATTAATTGCCGTAAAAGCTAATGGTTTGTAGTGGCAATTCATGCTACCCTTTACCAACATTTCCCACAATGGCCGCAAAAGCCTTTGCCGACCCCGACATTGCCGGCTAAAGTTCATTGGCCGGTATAGAGTATCACGACAAATGTTATTGTTGTTAAAGCCATATTTTATTGCTGCGATACTCTATACCGGCCAATGAACTTTCATGTGTATATAAGAAATCCTTTCAACAACATCATCATTGATACTTCACTCGCAAAGCATCCTTAAAACATTTACATAAATTTCATAAGAACATGCATGGTTTCATAAACTTCTCTTTCATAATCCAAAACCCACATCATATGATCATAACTTGGAAAACAGAGGATTTCATGGGTTCATGGGGAATCATCATAAAATCATGAGATTAACTCAATTTATGCATAAAAGATCATAGATAAATCAATTAAATAAATAATTAAAGGAACCTATAACATAGAATAAAAAACCCTAACTCAATTGAGGATTTCTAACTTTGAAAATATGAGAATTTGGGAACTCCATGAATAGAAGGAATCCATGGATGAAAACTATCATACCTCAATGCCAAAAGCTTGCCTTCAATGGTGGAATAGGAGACTTGCCTTGGAACCCTAGATTGAACCCTTCTTCTTCAAGTTTTCTAGAGAGAGAAATATTTTGGAGAGGAAGAACTTGATCTTCTTTGGTAAATTTAAGAGAATGACTTGAATGGGTAAATTTTGGGGTTAAAATCACTTATATAGGGGTTCTAGGTAAGGGCAAAATGACATAGTATTAAGATAAAATAATTAGGAAAAGATCCAACTGCCCTTAACTTACAACTGACGCGAACCTCCAAATGGAGGCCCATACGAGCCTTTAAGGATCACACGAGTCGTGGTGGCAACCGTGGTCCTTGACCAGGGGCCTGGGGAAACCCCCCACCCCTAAATCCTTGACTCACCTCATGACCCACACCACGAGCATCTTGGCCTTCACGACCCGTCTAGATGGCTCGTGAGAAGGGCTAGTCTTGGAGTGTCTACTACCTCCCCTTCACGGGCACCACCACGACACGTCTAGGTGCTCGTGGGAGGGGAGCCCTTTTTGGCTAGGCATTGTGAGCTTTCATGAACCTCACCATGCCTCGTGGTGTCCTTCACGAGCCGTCTAGGTCTTCGTGAAGGGTGGCTTGTCCCAGTCTTAGGCTGGTGACCTCTCACTTGATCCCTCTTCTAGGTTTCTAGATTCCGGGGTGTTACATTATCTCCCCCTTGGAACATTCGTCCTCGAATGGCATTCTAGACATCACATGAAGAAAATAACT
>JAJOOH010017187.1:0-15114 GCA_029582605.1 Solanum gracilifrons
CCCCCCAAAATGGCCATCTGCGTTCTTTCTTCTTCTTACTCTGCTACTTCTTTTGTGTTTGCTTGTTCTTCTTCATCATCTTTTCGTTCCTCCTCCTTCATCAGCTTTTTCTTTTTGCTGGTTTGTTAATCTTCTTCGTTCCTTTTTTTTTTAAATTAAACATGCTGAAAACGTGAATTGTTTTAAACAAATTTTATATCTAAAGAGTCGAAACATCGAGAAGATTTCATATCTAAATTTTGGGACTGTTTAAAGATGATTTGAATTGATCGAGATTGAATAGTCAATGTATACTTCATGTATAATCAGTGTATATTTGATGTATAGTCAAACTATATTCAGCTTTTTGAGTGTATCATAATGTATAGTTCATGTATAGTTAAGCTATATTGTACAATCGGTGGATACTTTCTATGACTTTTGACTAACTATATTGTATAGTCAGTGTATAGTCAATGTATACTTCCTATGCCTTTTTGAATATTTTTTATGTAAATAAAACATGACTATATTTATTGTAAGCTAATTATTTTGTTGTATATATTTAAAATTAGCACTTCAAATTGGCAGATGCATATGAATCCAGCAGCAGCTGAGGAAACCATTTTGTCACTAAGCCAGTCTCCTCAACCATACCATGCATGCAAATATATTCTGGGTAGGTCCTTGTAATCATCCTCTTCATAGCTCTCTAAAATTTTCAAAGTTCAGGCTCACTATCACCATTGCACTGTTTCAAGAAACAAATAAAGGCGAGCATATGAAATGATAATTATTTTTGTAGAGTAAAATTACTCTTTTATAGTTATGTTGTTGCCTGATGGATGAGGAAGTTTGCTTTCCTTGTGTCTATGAGAAACAAAGTTGCTAAATTCGATGAGCTTCCATATTTGTAGAACAAGCTATTTTTTTTGATAATGGTAATTGTATATTCACACCAAAAGGCCCATCAGGTAAAAACTGATGGGGTGGGATTGACAAACCTGGGACAATAGTGGAGGAGATAGATAGTTTAGTCGGTTTCATAGGACAATTGTAAAGTTTCATGTCTAGTTGTTGGTCTTGATGTAGAACAAGCTATATGATGTCATAATGTCAGCCAATGGTGTATGCAGGATTTTACATAAGCGGTATCACCTTTTAAAATGAGAAACAATAAATAAATAATGTAACACCATAGTAAAAAAGAACAAAATATAAATAAAACACAATTTACGTCTACTACTATACCTTTCTTATATATTTTTTTAAAAAAATATTATAACATTTTCTCAATGAGTTCTTTTTTTAATGTATCTAAAACAACCTCATTAAATAATAGTACTAAATATTTTTATACAAAGTACCAAATAATTACTAAAGCTATTTGCAACGAAAATGGCCTTAAGACTTCGGAGCAAGTACTCTGAGTAACTTGTAGTAGCAAGATGGAACTTCATTGGATTAGGCGGCTCTTAGTAGGGATGTGGCCTTACTATAGGGCATTTGCGGACGACATGTGACATTGACTGCTGTTTGTGTGTGGGCACCATAAGCTCTGCTTGCGACGGGCTGGTTGGCATTGACACCTAAGTTGTTTGGACTCGAGTGTGTGTATCTGGTACGGGTATAGATTTGAAGGTTGGATTCTTCATCACGTAAATTTTAGGATTCAAGAGTAGGACCCGATTGCCGGGATGAAGCCTGTAAATGTATATTATGACATATAAAGTAAATATATCGATTAGTTAAAGCTATTAAACTAAAACTAATTGAATTTAATTAGTTATAAGCACCGAGGTGATGTTCACTTAAGAAAATGCTCTTAGGCACTTTTTTCGAGGCATCCTTCTAAAACCCCTTTTGGGTTTTGGAACTGTTCCATCAAAAAATTCTTCTTTTTTTCTCCCTTTTTCTTTCTATTCTCTAGATGTCCTGTTCCTTATGGCCAGGATGGACAATAGAATTTATTTTCGATCAGGGGGAAGTCATACCATATCACCGAGTCGAGATTAAAGGTGGGGACATGGTATGACTGGTAGAGAGTAGCTGAAATAATATGAGAAGAATGATTCTAAGTAAGGGGGCTCTCACATGGATCTGGAGAAGACTTAGCGAAACATCTAGATTCAGAGGGAACACATTTAAAACTTGGAGTTGCAGGGATTATGTTACCAATATTTTCATGTCTTTGAAGTCTAACATCTACGACAAATTTATATTTTTAATATCCATTAAAGGTACGGAGAAGGCAATTATTATACTTCTAGAAAATGCATTCAATGAGGGGTGGGAGCTGTTAGGAGACAAAATAAATTCCTTCATCAATAGAGAGTCAACCACCACAAAGATGTTTAAATACACAGGGGAGGTAGCTCATGCTACAAACAGAAGGAAAGGCAGTTACAAGGAAATGCTCAAAAAAATAAATAAATGGACACAAAAAGAAACAAAGACTTCTACAGAGACGATTGAAGATGTCGTGGAGAAGGTGATAAAGGCTAGAGCTTAACTGGCTGATGAAGATCTGCTGAGCAAATGCGTAGTGGGTAATTTCTATGGCAAGGGTGATACTCCAATCAGATCTGATGTGAGAAGATGGGCTCATCAAACTTTGAAAGGAGCTAAGAGAGTTCTAATTTATGACATAATGGAATAAATTTCCTATTTGAGTTCCAATCGAGGAAGGAAGTAGAGCACATCCTGATGGGTGATTAGAGGAGGCAAGGAGATGGTTAAAACTTGCAGTGGTGGTCTCCAACAACGGGGTCCTTTCCAAAGGGCCACAAGTTTAACTGGTATTGGATTAGAGTTCTCAGGCTTCCCCTCCACTTGTGGGCCAATTCAATAAGAAAGAAAATAGGAGAGAGATGTAGTGGGTGGATCGAGACAAAAGAGGAGACTGTGAAAAATCATCTTTGGTGGCGTATACGTGTAAGAGGTTGGCATCCAAGATTCTAGCATCGGTGGATATTGCTGACAGAGATTTAGTTTTCTCTTTACCAATTTGGGCTGAAGTTCCGGTGATCTACCGGAAAAAAGAAGAGAGGGAGATGGGAGAGAAAGGACAAAACAAAGGGGGTGGATTTCAAGGGAAAGGACAGGAGGAAAACCCTAGGTACAACTTTTTTGGACAAGACAAGAATAAGGAAAGTCTGCAGAGAGGTCTTTCATATGTAGTGGAAAGAGGTCTTTTAGGTGAAAGTAGTCAGGTGAGGGGCCATGTGCATGTTGACCCCACCACAATGACTTTAGCACAAAACAAATCAATTGGGTCTAGTCTTTTGGGACCAGAACAAAGGCCTTTAAGGACTGCTGAGCCTTTCATTAAGGAATTTAACATATGGCCTCGTTCTAGTGAAGCCCATAGTAATTTATTAATTCAAGTTGACCAAGCTATGTTCTCTGAAGTCATTGTCCTAGATGTTCAAGAGGATATGCAAATTCAAGAACATGTAGAATTGTTGAGAATGATCGAAAGAAAGGGGACTGTAGCATGATAAGTATTGAAGATCGAGAAAAAAATTGAACCGATTAACCTTCTTGGGAAATCGATACCAATTACTTTAGACGCTTCCAAATGTAGCAAAGAAGTAGAAGGAAAGACATACATCTGGGTACAATTAAACATTCTTAGGCTTAGCCAAGAATTTGGGGTGGCGCTTGATGGATGCATGGAGGATGCAATTGCTCTATTGCTGAAAATTGATAAGAGAAGGGAGAGAGGTGAGTGGTGATCCAATTCCTCCCTCTTCTGTAGGTTCCAACAAACAATTGATTCCAATGAGTTGAGGAATCTTTTATTTGACGTAAAGTGTGAGAAATATAGGAGAAGAATATTATTGAATTGTTGTATCTACATTATTACATAGAGACCCTATTTATAGACACTAAATACAATCCATTCCTATTTCTATTACTAAATAGGATCGTATAAACCTATTTCTATTTTAACACTCCCCCTCTTGCTAGTGCATACAAGTCATGTACCTAGCTTATTACAAATGTAATTAATACGAGTACCCATGAGAGGCTTGGTGATATAGCTGCAAGTTGATCACTTGACTTCACAAAATTGACTGTCAATCTCAATGTGCTTAGTCTTCTCATGAAATACTGAATTTGAGGCATAATGTCAATCAATCTCAATGTGCTTGGCCCCCAAGGCCTAGCTCGAGTGGCAAAAGGTGGAGGATTTGTGGCTTAGGTCGCAGGTTCAAGCCCCACACCATGCAAAGCGAAGCCCGGTATTTAAGTGGAGAAGGGTAGAGGGGTAGAGGTAGGCCTAGGAAATACTGGGGAGAGGTGATTAGACAGGACTTGGCTCATCTTCACATCACCGAGGACATGACTCTAGATAGGAAGGAGTGGAGGTCGCGTATTAAGGTTGAAGGTTACCAGGGTTAGCGTGTTGTCTTCCTTTGCGAGGGTATGGGTTGGTAGTGTTTGTAGTAGTCATAGCCTGGCACTTGTAGTTCTTGTCTGTGATCATATAGTCATATGTCGTTTTCTTGATGTTATTGTCTCCGTTGTGGTTTATGCACTATTTTTCTTATTGGATGTTATGTTTTATATAATGTTTCCTCTCCTCTTCTTGGTTTGGATGTATTTGAGCCGAGGGTCCACCGGAAACAGCCTCTCTACCTCCACGAGGTAGTGGTAAGGTCTGCGTACACTTTACCCTCCCCAGACCCCACTTTGTGGGATTTCACTGGGTATGTTGTTGTTGTTGTTGTTGGTAGAGGGGCGGGCCCATTATCCACCGAGTTTAGAAGGCTGTGATTGGTCCAAAGGGCAGGTCACAGACGAATTTCTCGGTTATCAAAAAAAAAAAATCTCAATGTGCTTGGTCTTCTCATGAAATACTTAATTTGATGCATACTGCCAATCAATCTCAATGTGCTTGGTCTTCTCATGAAATACTGAATTTGATGCATCGTGTCGATAAAACACAGAGTGATAAAATTACAGTGTTGAACTTCCCAAACCAAGCTTGCAAAGACTGCTTTAGACCATAGAGTGACTTCGTAATCGACATACAAGGCTACTAAACTCCCCCATGAGCAACAAAATTAGGTGGTTGCTCCATATAGACTTCTTCACAATGCAGTGGTCGCTAGAAAGGGCTCAAAATCTAGTATAAAGTATGTGGATCGTGTTGGAATCAATATACGCGTCAATGTTAAACAAGAAAGTCATCGAAAAACTAGTCGGAACATGCTCATGTGTTGGAATATTAGATATGATGGTTGAAAGTGATCACAATCTAAGAAATAAAATTATATGGGTAGAGTCGGAATAAAGGTCGGATTGACGGGTAAGAATGATATATAGGTAGGGTAAGAATGATGACACAATCCTATGCAAATTAGATTTGAAGAGCCATAGGAAAGAAGAAAAGAACTATGCAAATCAAATTTGAGGAGTCGCCGAAAAGACACACGGTGCTATGCAACTCAGATATGAGAAAGTAGTTTTAAAAATTCACGGTACTACACAAATTAAATATGAAAAGTAGTCTGAAAAGATGCAAGGTGCTACGCAAATCAGATTTGAAAATATATTCTCATAGTATATATATTCTCATTTACTGTTTTGCTCATGATGAAATCTATACACAGGTACCAATTTCAAAATATATGACATTAACCCAAAAAGCAAACCAATACCCAATCAATCTATACTTCTTGGTCATATATGTAGTCAAAGCACTCAACATACAGAATCAAATCTAGTGTGAATCCCACACCCACACCCACACCCACACCCACACCCACAGCCATGTTGCATCCACACGGTTGCAACAAAGATTTCGAAGAGACCGATCAGTATAGCTTGGTAGTAGTGACTTAGAAGCTTCGGACACCATGGGATGAGACCACAAATTATGGGGCTTGGTTGGAAAGTAGCCCATGACGTAAATGTTGACATCCAAAAAGGGAATATGAAAGAACATTGGGATAAATTTAGCCCACCAATGATTTGGTAAATATGTATAGCCACCCATTCACATGTTATATTCTATCTTTTTTTTTTACTAGAAAAGATGGTCTAAATAATCTTGCTTGATCAAAAAAAAATATGGTCTAAATGTTAAAAACATATTCCAAGGAGCTACCTATAAAAAATATCTAAAATTCTGTGAGATAAATCTACGTTGCTCGTCTAATTATTGTTGTTATAGAAATACTAGAGTTTGCGACTTTTCTAACCACATACGCGTACTGCACAATATATTTTCTTTCTTAAGAATGAAATTCACCATATACATGATTTTCAAAAGTTGATTAGAAACATTGGCCTCCTGGTAGCTAAAAATTTACAGAATAATGTTCCTATTTACAGAATAATGTTCTATTTATCATTAATGTTACTTTTTCTTTTACCAGAAAATTCTCAGTTGGCAAATGCTAGGTTCCAGGCTGCTGGAGCAATTCGAGATGCAGCTTTAAGGGAATGGGTATTCCTTGAGATTGATGACAAGAGAGGGTTAATAAGGTATGCTGTTGCTTAAATGATGTTTCTTGAGAAGATCGATTGTGTATAATAGTTAGAATCAATTAGGGAAATATTGTAATTATGTATTCTTGATTTCTTCCCAGTTTAGAATATAGTTGTATCATGTATGTACTATTTAAATACCCTATGGATTGGGAGAAAAACCAAGACATTCATTCTTCACTTTTTCAGTTTTTTTTACATGTTTAATTTCTCACACGATGTTAGAGCTAAATTAGGGAAGTTGTACATTACTAATGACTTCCGGGAGAAAGAAAGATGGTTGCCTTGCAATTTTCCATTCATTGTCAATCTGTTTTGATGATCTTCTATTTTGTGATTGCTATGATAAAGCACCACCAGGTCAGACATTCTCTGGCGAGCAAACACCAATCATCCCCGCTGAAAAGGGAGCCATCATGCTAGGTAGAGGGAAAGATCTCTAGTGAGATCTGTCTAGCGTGTGGGGGCATGTGGCTTTGTTCTGGCCAATTCTTGACAAAGAACTTTAGTCCTTGAGCCCATCCCTATTTTTGATGATATAGATCACCAGCTTGGGTTTCAGTTAGCTTCAGTCTAATTAGTCTAATTTGTCTGACCATTCTTACTTTTTAGAAACTTCCCAAGGCTGTTCTGTGTTGGCTGCCTAGACCTTTTCGACATGACCCATCAATGTTGGCTGCCTAGTCTTCCTATTGCCGGTGATGATCCTCTGTCAGGGGAAGCCATTGATGACAGAACTTCTTTATGGGTGCAAGCGAATGCCCTTAAACTAAACAAATTATTTGATGCTGCCTTCGAAGGATGCGATAAGACTGCTTTTGAACTATTTTTGAAAATTGATCAAAAGAGGGAATTCTTCAGGCAAAATATGGAGATATACAAGAATGACAATAATTCTATAACATCCCAAAGGAGGTGAGGAATTTATCTTTTACTATGAATTTTAAAGATGGAGAACCGAGAAGCGGGGGGAGATTCTAAAGGGGGATGTGATGGCTACCATCCGGAACTTCCATTCTCAGGAAGTTTTTGAAAAGAGCCTTAATGCTACTTACATTGCACTTGTTCCAAAGAAGAATGGAGCCAACGAATTGAGAGATTTTAGACCAATCAGTCTGATTGGAAGCGTCTACAAACTAATTTCCAAAATTCTTCTTACAGAAAGGCTAAAGAAGGTGATGCCAAAGCTGTTGACACTCAACAAATGGCCTTTCTGAAAGAAAGACAGATCACTGATGCTGTTCTCATTGCAAATGAATGTCTTGACTCAAGAGTGAAGGATAAAATCCCAGGCATAATGTGTAAACTGGACATAGAGAAGGCATATGACCATGTTAACTGGGAGTATTTGCTTGAAATTCTACATAGTATGGGTTTTGGGAGGAAGTGGATAAGATGGATAAGGTTCTGCTTTAGCACTGTCAAGTTCTCAATACTAATAAATGGTTCCCCTGAAGGTTTCTTTCCGGCAAGCAGGGGCTTGAGACAAGGTGATCCACTCTCACCTTTCTTATTTTTGCTAGTCATGGAAGGCCTGAACAATATGGTTAAAACAGCGCATAGGAATGATTGGATAAGGGGTTTTAATGTGGTCAAAGAGGTGAATACTAGATTGGAAATCACCCATCTGCAATATGCTGATGACACTTTGATTTTTTGTGATGCAGAAGACAGCCAACTAAAAATTTTGAGGATAGTTTTCATACTATTTGAGTCAGTATCAGGGTTGCACATTAATTGGAGAAAGAGTCACATCTTTCCAATCAATGACGTGCCCAAAATACAAAATCTGGTGGATATTTTGGGTGGAGAAATAGGACCGTTACCAGCAACATACTTGGGTATGCCTTTGGGTGCCAAAAGCAAATCCCAAGAGATGGAATGGAGTAGTGGAAAGATGTGAGAAAAGATTGTCTAGGTGGAAGTCTCAATATTTATCAGGAGGTGGTAGATTAGTGCTGATCAACTCAGTCTTGGATGCATTACCAACTTACTTAATGTCAGTTTTTCCCCTTCTAGCAAAGGTAGAAGAAAGAATTGATGCTCTGAGAAGGAATTTTTTGTGGCACCGGTGAGAAGGAATATAAAGGTTTCCACCTAGTCAAATGGAAGACACTGCTACTTTCCAAGAAGCAGGGAGGACTGGCAATCAAATAATTTTAGGAAGCAGAACAAAAGTCTTCTCATGAAGTGGTTGTGGAGATTTCCTTTAGAAGAACAATCTTTGTGGGGTAGGGTGGTCCAGGCCAAATATGGGGAAGACTAAGGAAGTGACATCCACATATGGAACCAGTTTGTGGAGATCAATTAGAAACTTATGGCATGGCTTCTATGCGAAGACTGAATGTAATGTGAACAATGGGAGGAAGGTCAGGTTTTGGGAAGATAACTGGTTAGGGAATGGAAGCCTCAAACGCTTGTTCCCAGATATTCATCACCTGAACCAACAACAAGAGTCGACTCTTTATGAAGTTTGGTCTGATCATGGATGGAACCTTACCTACAGAAGACTGATGCAAAACTGGGAGGTGGAAAGATTGACTGAATTTTATGGTACACTTGATTAGTTCTTAGGATTCAAGGAAGGAGAAGACACTCTTAAATGAAAATGTCATAACAAAGGCTTATTCGCTATTAGTTCTTCATATAGAAATATGAATCAGATGGGATCCCAAGTTAACTTTCTGCCTTGGAAGCTTATACGGAAGGTTAAAATACCATATAAAGTGGTAGTTTTTACTTGGTTGGTGGTGAAAGAGGTTGTATTTACACAAGAGAGTCTTATGAAGAGGGGAATACAAATGTGCCCAAGATGTTGTTTTTGTGAGCAGGTTGCAGAAACAATTAATCATCTGATCTGACATTGTAAATTGGTTGGCCAACTGTGGAATTTGTTTACTAGCTTCAGAGGTATAAGTTGGACTGTTCCAGGGAGAACAGGACAGGCTCTAGAAAGCTGGAATATGGAGGGAAGTGGCAGCACATACAAGAGTAGATGGAAAATTGTCCTAGCTTTTATTTGGTGGACCATATGGAAAGAAAGGAATTCTAGGAATTTTGATAACAAGAGCAGCCCTCTGCACAAGATTAAAATGAATTGCATTATCACTTTTTGCTATTGGTGTAGTTCAGAGTATATAGATGACCCTGTGGCTATTGTAGACATTCTAGGGTCCTTATAAAGTTGAAGGAGGATCTAGGGATAGTTTTCTTTTTCTTCTTTTCTTTTCTTTATCTTTTGTTTATGCCCGACACACAAGTGTGGAGGCAGGATATGATGTAAATTTTTGGATACCAGCTTTGAGCTGATGATTGATATACAAATGTTACCTTTATCAAAAAGAAGCAGGGGGAGAATGAGAACTTCAAGTGGTCAATGATTAAAGTTGTGACATGGAATGTTGGGGGGCAAACACCCAGAATAAAAGAAGATTAATTAGGAGTTTTCTTCAACAGTAGGGTGCAAATATTTACGTCCTAGTGGAAACAAAATTGACAGGAGTAGATACACAATTGATCAAACAATTGTGGTTTAACAGATGGCTGGGAGAATTACATCAAGAGGCTGTTGGGAGAAGCGGGGGTATAACAGTGTTATGGGACAGGAGAATGTGGAAAGGTGAACTGGTGGAGGCTTCTGGGCTAGTAATCACATGCAGATTTGAAGACATTAATATAAGTTGGTTCCTAAGTTCAATTTATGCTGACTGGAACGAAGTTATCAAAAGGGAATTGTCGAGGGATTTAACCAATCTTAAGAACAATTACACATGTCCTTGGGTGTTTTGTGGGGATTTCAATGTGACAAGATAGCACACAGAAAGATCGATCGGACAGAGTTTAACAAGGGCTATGTCTGAAGATAGATGCTCTCAGAAGAAACTTCCTCTGGCAAGGCAACTGTGATACCAGGAAGGTACATTTGGTCAAATGGTAGTCAGTGATCACCAGCAAAAAGTATGGTGGTATGGAAATCAAGAACCTGATGAAATAGTTATGGAGGTTTGCCTCAAATGAACAATCTCTCTTGAAAAAGGTAATTAGTCAAAAGTATGAAATGGATGGGGAATGGACAACCAAGTCAGTCACTACACCTTATGTAGTCGGTCTATAGAGGCCTATCAGAAATTTGGGGGCAAAACTCATGAGTAAGTGCAATCATCAAGTGGGTAATGGTTAGAGAACCTCTTTCTGGTCAGACAACTGGTTAGGTCAACGTCCACTAAAGCAACTTTTCCCAATTATCTTCAGCCTGAATCAACTACAAGATACCACGGTAGGAGAAGTGTGGGATGCTCATGGTTGGAATCTAAGCTTCAGAAGACACCTTAATGATTGGGAGATAGATAACTTGGCAGAATTCTACAACACTCTCAATCTATTCAAAGGCCTCTCCTCTTTGGAAGACAATCTTACATGGAAAGTGGATAAACAAGGGAGATTTCCAGTCAAGTCAGCTTACAAAGACTTTAACTATTCTAACAACCAGATTAATTGATGGCCATGGAAACTAATTTGGAAAGTCAAAATTCCTCACAAAGTGGATTGTTTTATTTGGCTCATGGCCAGGAAAACAGTCCTATCTCATGAAGGACTTCAGAAAGGGGCTTCCACTTATGCTCTAAATGTTATATGTGCAGAGAAGAATCAGAGACAATCAACCATCTTTGTTTACACTGCAAGTTAACTGGACAACTTTGGATGATTTTCCTTAATTTAAAAGGGATCACGTGGGTGATGCCAAGAGATACACTTGAGGTGTTGGCGTGCTGGAACAAATATAGCACTCTGTCAGAACAGAAAGAAAGATGGAAGATTATCCCTGCTTGCATTTGGTGGACAGTTTGGAAAGAGAGAAATCAAAGGCGTTTTGAAGATAATCATAGCTCTATCCAGAAACGGAAGATGAAGTGCCTAGCCCTTTTCTATTTTTGGTGTAAACATGAATATATGGAAGATATAGAATCTTTTATTGATGTTTTAGGATCTCTGTAAGTAGGCTATAGCTTAGTACATCTTCCTATAATTCCTTGTAAGTATGGACAGCTGTTGTTTTTATGCAGCATATAGTTATACAAAAAATGTTACCTTCTCAAAAAAAAAAGGGGATGTCACTGTTAACTCTGCATACAGATATCTAAATTATCTAAATTTCATTGGAATCCAAGAGATAGAGTGGCCATGGAGGATGACACGGAGAACCAAAGTACCGTACAAGGTAAATTATTTCTCTTGGCTATTGACTAAGGAGGAAGTACTGACTAATGAAAACTTGAACAAAAGAGTTTTTCCAGCTTTTCTCTAGATGTTTCTTTTTGAAGAACAAGTAGAAACGATCAACCATCTCTCTTTACATTGCAAGCGGATCGATCAATTGTGGCAGATTTTTATCAATATGAGGAAAATCAAATGGGTGAAGTCAGGAAGCATAAAAGAAGTGTAGAAATGTTGGAATAGGGATGTCAATGCAGCTAAGAAGGATGAGAGCTGGAAGATTGTCTCAGCCAGCATATGATGGGGATAGTATGGATGGAGAGAAGTCAGAGGTGTTTTGAGGAGTAGCAGAGCAACATTCAGAAATTTAAGTTGAATTCTCTAGCTCTGTATTATTTTCGGTGTAAACAGGTAGTGATAGGTCAAGCAGAAGATATTTATACAGCTATAGACTGGTTGTAATCTAGTAAAGTATAGGAAATCAAATGTAAGATCTACATTTTTGACTGGAGACTTTTGATGTAGTATACCTGTGAATATATAGATTAACTGTTACCTCCCTAAAAAAATAGCTTAGGCTTTCTGTTATTTCTATATATCTTTCTCATCAATGCCAAATCTGTAAGATATACAACTCCCCCACCCTTGTCAAGAATTGCGCCCCTTCCCCAAAAATAAAAGGGAAAAAATGATACAATACATCTTTCTGCTCTGGTGTTCTTCTAAAATTTAGTCATTTACTGCAGCTTTCTCATCAATGCCAAATCTGTAAGATATACAACTCCCCCACCCTTGTCAAGAATTGCCCCGAAAAAATGATACAATACATCTTTCTACTCTGGTGTTCTTCTAAAATTTAGTCATTTACTGCAGCTTTTGTTTTCACTCTGCTATACAACATGCTAGTTCACCTGAGGGCTATGTTCAAGCAAAAGTTGCATCTGTAGCTGCCCAGTTGATAAAAAGAGGCTGGTAAGTGGCTCTATATTGGAAATTTGTAGTCAAGCAGATCATAATTCACGGGTCATATAATGTACTGCTAACGCAACTTGTTACGTGATTCCAAAAGTAGTATATTTATGCTGTTAAACTAGCTGAATTCTGTATACACATATCTGTGAACACACACACACATGTATGCATTATAGTTTTTTTGATATACTGTAATTTTTGTGATTTAATTATATTTGATGCACCGAGGTTTTGTGATTAAACAAAAGGAGATTGCCCCTTGAGACATGGTCTAGTGGTAAGAGCATAGCGTGTGATGTGTGTGTTAGGTGCACGTCACTGGTTTGAACCGTGCCACAGTCAAAAGACTGGTATTTAATTGGAGGAAGGTTGAGGGATGGGCCCATTATCCACCGAGTTTTTAACCAGGCGCCACTGGCCCTCACGGATTTTTTTGGTTATAACATGTGTATGGATGACAGTGGTATACCTCAGCAAGGGAAATACATATGTTCTTGTGGTTGTGATTTCTGGCTTAGAATTAAAAAAATATACGTTACCAGGGAAATAACTGGGGTAATCTTTGTAACCTGGAGACTGTGCTAGATAAGTTAAAAAACATACAAGGAAACCATGTTTTATATTTAAGGGGTGCAAGGGACTTTTCAATCTTCAAAATGACAAGTTTATTTTTATGGCATCTTTGATCTTTTAATTCTAGCATGCTATGATTATCACTTCCTTTGGTTAGTATTCATGTGCTTAGCCAACACAAGTATTATCTTTGATATGAGCAGTTCCTTAATTTAGCTTTCGTGTACATGATATCATAAATTTGCAAGCAATGGGTACTTAAAAGTCGTTCATGTCTGGTTCTTGTGTCCCATGTGTAGGATAGAATTCAGTGCAGCTCAGAAGGAGACATTTTTCCTTGAGGTCTGTCGCATTCTTTTTTCAAGTTTATAATTCCAGCATTTAATGGATATTTCTGGTCCAAGTACATGCTTTTCTTGCATTATCCATCTGTCTGAAGACTTATTTTCTTTGTTAATATGTTAAAGGTAGAACTTTTTGCTGATTGCTTCCTTTAACTGAGAAGTCGAGACGGTTTCATGATGTATGTTTTATAATTCAATTAGGTAATGGACTTTCTCAAAGTGAATTAACTAGACAAGACAGACGTATCATAACATTCAAATTCCACCTAAACTTTGAAACTTGTTTTCCACTTGAAACATCCACAATGTATTGTAAAGGTGACATCTCTAACACCACATAATAAAACATGATTACAAAGCAATCCATTGTTTCCACTACAGATTTCTCCTCAGCATGAGATGACAAGTGGATAAGTTGTCAGTTTTGTGTTGATGCTGTCATGTTATATGTACTGTCTCAATGACAGTACAAATACAGTTTATGAGCTTCTTGGACCAACTTGAGCTGCCTGATAACTCTCTGAGAGCTTGACTGGATATCAGACCTCTCTCACCTTTTAGACATAAGGTACTGAGATTTTCCATAGATCCTAACTCTTTTGTTATTCTCTTAGTGGATCTCCCTCGAAAGGGAGTGATGTGAGGAAATGTTCATCATAATTAGCTTTTCCTCTGAAATTATGCAAATGAGGAAATGCTCCATAATCCTGGTTGGGTTTTATTTCCTCTGGACACATCTGTAAGCTCTAATCTCAGCAAACCTTCCAGCTAACATAGACCTTCTTGCTTTTAAGACATGTTCAAAGAGGGCCTTATGCCTCAATTGCAGCTGCGGCATACATTGGGAATAGGATCTTAAGGGTGATTACTAGAATGATCCCGATATTTCTCTGCAAGAAAAAGAGAATCTCAGATTTCTTTGGGTCACATATCACTCTCTTGAAATGGAGTAAAATAGAAGATAGCTTAAAAAAGTAAAAGGCTAACTCTACGTTTTACAAAATGAGCATAATGCTAGTTCTATAGGTGATTATTAATCTAAAATTGTTATATGAAAGTAAATGTTGGACCTAGGGGTGTCAATGGCTTTTAAAAGCTGGTTGAGCCGATCGAACCAAATCGATTTTTGGTTTCCTTGAATAAAATTGAGGATATATAAATCTAAAACCATACTGAATAATTAGGGTGGATTTTATATTGTATAAAGAAGTCCAATAAATTTTTGAACCGAACCGAATATATATATATATATATAAATAAATAACTTTTTATAGGTTAAGTTTAAAATAGTAAGTATCTTGAACCTTGGTACTTGGGTCTTGGGATAAATCTTTGTTTAAAAGGACTACAATACCAAAATTCAAAACATATTGTCACTGCTACAACAACTCAAGTACTCAGCACTAGTTTGTTCTTAGTGATTATCTAAACATTAAGCTAGCGTTTGGCCATAAATTTCTAAATATTCTTGGCAAATATTATTTGGGTGAAAATTTGGGTGAAATTTCACCATGTGTTTGGCCATAGTATT
>JAJOOH010017189.1:0-12849 GCA_029582605.1 Solanum gracilifrons
TTTTTTTTTTTTTTTTTGGGGGGGGGGGTTTAGGGTTTAGGGTTTTTGGTTTAGGGTTAACGATATAGGGTTTAGGGTTTAGGGTTTAAGGTTTAGGGTTTAGGGTTTAGGGTATAGGTACTTCTTTTCCTTTAGTTTATTGCCTTGAACCTGTTTGTTCCTTTTTTTGCTGATGATCATGGCCAGGTTTCTCCGTTGGTTTGTCCTGTGTTGATGTGTCCTGCAATGAACAGGGAATGGAAATTGGAGTTATACTCATTGAAATACCTGCAACTCCTAATGAAAATTTCGAAGATTGAGCTTCTTAAGATAGCTTTGTTGAACCCAGTATCTTTGTGATCTGATTGATGGCCTGTTTTTCAGATAAGTTCATTTGCTGCATTGTATTATTTTTTCCTCTTGCATTGTTCTTGTCCCTGTTGAATAAATTGCTTCTAGATGAATATTATGTCCTACAAATGCAGCTGGGAATGAATCATTTTGATCCACTCCCTGCTCTCTTTGACTGGTTCCCTTATTCATATTCAACATGGCTTCAGCAAGTTGGATTGATTGGTTATAGTTGGTGTTTCCTCCATCCAAATTTCTTGAAATCCCTGATAGATGAATGTCCACTGGAGGGGATAAATTTCCACTCCCAGACTTTTCGTATACTCCTGTGACATGAATTCAATTTTCGCCGAAATTCTCACCGGCGACAATTTCATTGTCCATTTTTCTTGAAATTTCTGTGAGATGAACCTCATCATGAGGGGAGTAATCCCCTGTGATAGAATCTGCTCGAATTTTGCTAGAGGTAGCTTGAAATTGAGTTCGCATTTCTGGTGATGTGTTAGCTATTCTCACAGAAATAACCTCTCGATAACTGGCGATTGGGTCGGTGGAATCAATTGGTTTTTTGCTATGTTGTAGATCGAGACTAGTAGATTCCATATTTTCAATCCCTTTTCCTCGAATCAAAGTCTTAACTCCTGTGGAAATGATTTCTCGCGTGCCTTCATACATTTTAACCGAAAACGCAGTGTTGATCGCAACTGTGTTTTGCGATTTCGTAGAGTTGTGGGATGAATTAGAGAGAGTGGCTGACTGGGTTTTGTTGCAATCATTCAAGCGCCCCTGTTGCAAATTGTTCGGAGGTTAAGGGAGCTCCGGCGACGTCTCACGCGCTATTCTGGCTGTGCGCGTAGAAGCTGAAGTTAAAGCCTTTAGCGGCTAATTTTGAGAGTGCTCTTTCAAAGAGGGAAATTAGAGAGAGAAAAAATTAGAGAAATGAAATTGCGATGGGGTCTAGCATTTAAGGTTTACGGTTTAGGGTTTAGGCTGAAGGGTTTAGGGTTTAAGGTTTAGTGTTTACAGTTAGGGTTTATGGTTTAGGGTTTATGGTAAAGTGTTTAGGGTCTACTATTTAGGGTTTAGGGTTTAGGGTTTAGGGTTTAGAGTTAGGATTTAGGGTTTAGGGTTTAAGGTTAGGGTTTAGGGTTTAGGGTTTAGGATTTAGGGTTTAGGGTTTAGGGTTTAGGATTTAGGGTTTTGGGTTTAGGGGTTTAGGGTTTAGGGTTTAGGTTATAGGGTTTAGGGTTTAGGGTTTACAGTTTAGGGTTTAGGGTTTAGGGTTTAAGGTTTATGATTAAAGGTTTGAGGTTTAGGGTTTAGGTTTTAGGATTTAGTATTTTAGGTTTAGGGTTTAGTGTTTTGAGTTTAGGGTGTAGGGTTAGGATTTAGGGTTTAGGATTTAGAGTTTAGGGATTAGAGTTTAGGGCTGAGGGTTTAGGGTTTAATGTTTAGAGTTTTGGATTTAGGATTTAGGGATTCAGATTTAGGGTTTAGGGTTTAGAGTTAGGTTTTACGATTAAGGGTAAGGGTTTAGGTTTAGGTGTAGGGTCTATGGTTTAACGATCAAAGTTTTGGATTTAGGGTTAGGTTTTAGGATTTTGGATTAAGATTTGCGGTTTAGGGTTTAAGGTTTTGAGTTTAGGATGTAGGGTTTAGGATTTATGTTCTAGAGTTTGGATATAGGTTTTAAGGTTTATGTTTAAGGTTAGGGTTTATGAATAAGGGTTTAGGGTTTAGGTTTTTGGGTTGAGGGTTGTGGTTTTTATGGTCTAGGTTTTAGGGTTAAGGGTGTAGAGTTTAGGGTTTTAGGATTTAGGGTTTAGATTTTAACCTTTAAGGTTTAGGGTTAAGACTTTATGGTTAAGGGTCTAAAGTTTAGGTTTAGGGTTTAAGTTTTATAGTTTAGGGTTTAGGGTTTAGGTTTAGGGTTAGAGTTTATGGGTTAGTGTTTAGGGTTTAGAGTTAGGATTTAGGATTTACCATTTTGACATTAGGATTTAGACTTTAGGGTTTAGGGTTTAAGGTTTAGAGTTTAGAGTTTGGGGTTTAGGGTTTACGTTTTATGGTTTAGTGTTTAGGTTTTAGGATTTAGGATTTAGGGTTTCTGGTTTAACGTTTAGAGTTTAGGATTTAGGGTTTAGGGTTTAGGGTTAGGGTTAGAATTTGGGATTTAGGGTTAGGGTTTATGGTTTATTGTTTAGGGTTTAGAGATTAGGGTTTATGGTTAACAGTTTAAGCTTTAGGTTTATGGTTAAGGCTTAGAGTTTAGGGTTTAGAGTTTAGGTTTAGGGTTTAGGGTTTAGGGTTTTGTGTTATTGTTTATGGTTTATTTTTTTGGGGTTTAGGCTTTAGGCTTTAGGCTATAGATATTAGAGTTTAGGGTTTAGGGTTTAGGGTTTAGGCACTTCTTTGCCTTTAGTTTATTGCCTTGAACTTGTTTGTTCCTTACTTTGCTGATGAACATGGCCAGGTTCCTCTGTTGGTTTGTCATGTGTTGATATGTCCTACAATGCACAAGGAATGGAAATTGGAGTTATGCTCATTGAATTACCTGCAACCCCAAATGAAAAATTCGAAGATTGAGCTTATTCAAATAGCTTTGCTGAAGCCTGTTTCTTTGCGATCTGATTTATGGCCTGTTTTTCATGTAAGTTCATTTGCTGCATTGAATTATTTTCCTCTTGCATTGTTCTTGTCCCTATTGAATAAATTGCTCCCACATGAATATTATTTCCTACAAATGCAGCTGGGAATGAATCATTCTGTTCCACTTCCTGCTCTCTTTGACTGGTTCCCTTATTCATATTCAACATGGCTTCAGCAAGTTGGATTGATTGGTTATTGTTGGTGTTTTCTCCATCCAATTTCGTGAAATCTTTGATAGATGAATGTCCACTGGAGGGGATAAATTTCCACTCCCAAACTTTTCGTATACTCTGGCGACATGAATTCGATTTTCGCCGAAATTCTCACCGGCGACAATTCCATTCTCCATTTTACTTGAAATTTCTGTGAGATGAACCTCATCATGAGGGGAGTAATCCCCAGTGATAGAATCTGCTCGAATTTGGCTAGAGGTAGCTAGAAATTTAGTGCGCATTTCTTGTGATGTGTTTGCGATTCTCGCAGAAATTGCCTCTCGATTGCTGGCGATTGGGACGGTGGAATCAATTGGTTTTTTTCTATGTTGTAGATCGAGATCAGTAGATTCCATATTTCCAATCCCTTTTCCTCAAATCAAAGTATTAACTCATGTGGAAATGATTTCTCGCGTGCCTTCATACATTTTAACCGAAATCGTAGTGTTGATCGCATCTGTGTTTTGCTATTTGATGGAGTTATGGGATGAATTAGAGACAGTGGCTGACTAGGTTTTCTTGCTATCATTGAAGCGCCTCTGTTGCAAATCGTCCGGAGGTTTGGGGAGCTCCGGCGGCGTCTCACGCGCCATTCTGGTTTTGCGCGTAGAAGCTGAAGTTAAAGCCTTCAGCGACTAATTTTGAAAGCACTCTTTCGAAGAGAGAAATTAGAGAGAGAAAAAAATTGTGAAATGAAGTTGCAATGGGGTGTAGCGTTTAGCGTTTATGGTTTAGGGTTTAGGCTTAAGGATTTAGGGTTTAAAGTTTAGTGTTTACAATTAGGGTTTATGGTTTTGGGTTTATGGTATATTGTTTAGGGAATAGTGTTTAGGGTTTAGGGTTTAGGGTTTAGGGTTTAGGGTTTAGGGTTTAGGGTTTAGGGTTTAGGGTTTAGGGTTTGGGTTTAGGGTTTAGTGTTTAGGGTTAGGGTTTAGAGTTTAGGGTTTAGGATTTGGGGTTTAGTGTTTAGATTTTAGGATTTAGGCTTTAAGGTTTAGGGTTTAGTGTTTAGGTTTTAGTGGATAAGTTAAGGGTTTAGGGTTTACAGTTTGGGATTTAGGGTTTACAGTTTACGGTTTAGGGTTTATTCTAAAAGGTTTGAGATTTAGGGTTTAGATTTTAGGGTTTAGTGTTTTGGGTTTAGCGTTTAGGGTTTAGGGCTTAGGGTTTTGAGTTTTGAATATAAGGTTTAGGGTTAGGATTTAGGGTTTAGGATTTAGAGTTTAGGGTTTAGGGTTTAGAGTTTGAATTTAGGGTTTAGGGTTTAGGATTTAACATTTAGAGATTTGGATTTAGGGTTTAGGGTTTTAGGTTTAGGGTTTAGTATTTAGAGTTAGGTTTTAGGATTAAGGGTTAGTGTTTAGGTTTAGGTGTATGGTCTATGGTTTAACTATCAGAGTTTAGGATTTAGGGCTTATGGTTTGGGGTTAGGTTTTAGGATTTTGGGTTAAGATTTGCAGTTTAGGGTTTAAGGTTTTAAGTTTAGGATTTAGGGTTTAGGACTTATGTTTTATAGTTTTGATTTATGTTTTAAGGTTTAGGTATAAGGGTTTAGGGTTTAGGTTATAGGGTTAAGGGTTGAGGTTTTTGGGGTCTAGGTTTTAGGGTTAAGGGTGTAGAGTTTAGGGTTTTAGGATTTAGGGTTTAGACTTTAAGGTTTAAGGTTTAGGGTTTAGGGTTTAGGGTTAAGAGTTTATGGTTAATGGTCTATAGTTTAGGTTTAGGGTTAGGGTTTAGGGTTTAGGGTTTAGGGTTTAGGGTATAGGGTTTAGGGTTTAGGGTTTAGTGTTTAGGGTTTAGGGTTTAGAGTTTAGGGTTTAACGTTTAGAGTTTTGGATTTAGGGTTTCAGGTTTAGGGTTTAAGATTTAGAGTTAGGTTTTAGGATTGCGGTTTAGGGTTTAGATTTAGGTGTAGGGTCTATGGTTTAACAATCAGAGTTTAGGATTTAGGGTTTAAGGTTTAGGGTTAGGTTTTAGGATTTTGGGTTAAGATTTGAGGTTTAGGGTTTAAGGTTTTGAGTTTAGGATTTAGGGTTTAGGATTTATGTTCTATAGTTTAGATTTAGGTTTTAACGTTTAGGTTTAAAGTTAGGGTTTATAAATGAAAAATTCGAAGATTGAGCTTCTTCAAATAGCTTTGCTGAAGCCTGTTTCTTTGCGATCTGATTGATGGCCTGTTTTTCAGGTAAGTTCATTTGCTGCATTGAATTACTTTCCTCTTGCATTGTTCTTGTCCCTGTTGAATAAGTTGCTCCCACATGAATTTTATGTACTACAAATGCAGCTGTGAATGAATTATTCTGTTCCACTTCCTGCTCTCTTTGACTGGTTCCCTTATTCATATTCAACATGGCTTGAGCAAGTTGGATTGATTGGTTATTATTGGTGTTTCCTCCATCCAAATTTCTTGAAATCTCTAATAGATGAATGTCCACTGGAGGGGATAAGTTTCTACTCCCAGACTTTTCGTATACTCCGGCGACATGAATTCGATTTTCGCCTGAATTCTCACTGGCAATAATTCCACCTTCCATTTTAGTTGAAATTTCTGTGAGATGAACCTCATCATGAGGGGAGTAATCCACAGTGATAAAATCTGCTCGAATTTCACTAGATGTAGCACGAAATTGGGTGTGCATTTCTGGTGATGTGTTTGCGATTATCGCAGAAATCGCCTCTCGATTGCTGGCTATTGGGATGGTGGAATCTATTGGTTTTTTGCTATATTGTAGATCGAGATTAGAATATTCCATATTTCCAATCCCTTTTCCTCGAATCAAAGTATTAACTCCTATTGAAATGATTTCTCGCGTGCCTTCTTTTATTTTAACCGAAATCGCAGTGTTGATTGCATCTATGTTTTGCGATTTCATGGAGTTGTGGGATGAATTAGAGAGAGTGGCTGACTGGGTTTTGTTGCTATCATTCAAGCGTCCCCGTTGCAAATCGTCCGGAGGTTAGAGGAGCTCCGGCGGCGTCTCACGCGCCATTCCAGTTGTGCGCATAGAAGCTGAATTTAAAGCCTTCAACGGCTAATTTTGAGAGCACTCTTTCAAAGAGAAAAATTAGAGAGAAAAAAAATTAGAGAAATGAAGTTGCGATGGTATCTAGCATTTAGGGTTTATGGTTAAGGGTATAGGCTTATGGGTTTAGGGTTTAAGGTCTATTGTTTACAATTAAGGTTTATGGTTTATTGTTTATGGTATAGTGTTTAGGGTTTAGTGTTTAGTGTTTAGGGCTTAGGGTTTAAGGTTTAGGGTTAGGGTTTAAGGTTTAGGGTTTAGGGTGTAGGGTTAGAGTTTAGGGTTTAGGGTTTAGGATTTAGGGTTTAGTGTTTAGATTTTAGGATTTAGGGTTTAGGGTTTAAGTTTTAGGGTATTAGGTTTAGGGTTTAGGGTTTAGGGTTTATACTTTAGGGTTTAGGGTTTACAGTTAGGGTTTAGGTTTTAGGGTTTAGTGTTTTGGGTTTAGGTTTTTAGGGTTTAATGTTTAGGGTTTTGAGTTTAGGATTTTGTGTTAGGATTTAGGGTTTAGGATTCAGAGTTTAGGGTTTAGAGTTTTAGGGTTTAGGGTTTAGAGTTTGAATTTAGGGTTTAACGTTTAGAGTTTTGGATTTAGGGTTTAGGGTTTAGAATTTAGAGTTAGGTTTTTGGATTAAGGGTTAGGGTTTAAGGTTTAGGGTTTAGGTTTAGGTGTAGGGTCTATGGTTTAACGATCAGAGTTTAGGATTTAAGGTTTAAGGTTTAGGGTTAGGGTTTAGGATTATGGGTTATGATTTGCGGTGTAGTGTTTAAGGTTTTGAGTGTACGATTTAGGGTTTAGGGTTTGGTTCTATAGTTTGGATTTAGGTTTTAAGGTTTAGGTATAAGGTTAGGGTTTATGAATAAAGGTTTAGGGTTTAGGTTTTTGGGTTGAGGGTTGAGGTTTTTAGGGTTTAGGTTTTAGGGTTGAGGGTTGAGGTTTTTAGGGTCTAGGTTTTAGGGTTAAGGGTTTAGAGTTTAAGGTTTAGGGTTTAGGGATAAGAGTTTATGGTTAAGGGTCTAAAGTTTAGGTTTAGGGTTTAGGGTATAGGGTTTAAGGTTTAGGGCTTTGAGTTTGGATTTAGGGTTTAGTGTCTAGGTTTAGATTTAGGGTTTAGGGTTTAGGGTTTACTGTTTAGTGTTTAGTGTTTTAGTGTTTAGGGTTTAGGGTTGAGGGTTTAAGGTTAGGGTTTACGGTTTAGGATTTACGGCCTAGTGTTGAGGGTATAGTGTTTAGAATTTAAGGTTTAGGGTTTTAGGTTAAGGGTTTAGGATTTGGGGTTTAGGGTTTACAGTTTAGGGTTTACGATCTAGTGTTTAGGGTCTAGCGTTTAGAGTTCAGGGTTTAGGATTTGGGCTTTAGGGTTTAGGGATTATGCTAATGATTTGGGGTTTAGGGTTTAGGTTTGAGGGTTTAGTGTTTTTGGTTTAGGGTTTAGTGTTTAGGTTTTAGGTTTTACGTTTTAGTGTATAGAATTTGGATTTAGGGTATAGTGTCTAGGTTTAGGGTTATTGTTTAGGGTTTAGGGTTTTAGGGTTGAGGTTTTAGGGATTAGGGTTAGGGTTTACGATTTAGGATATGGAGTTTACGGTTAGGGTTTAGGGTTTGGGCTTTAGTGTTAGGGTTTAGGATTTAGCTTTTAGGATTTAGAGTTTAGAGCTTTGGATTTAGGGTTTAAAGTTTTGATTTAGGGTTTAGGTTTAGGATTTAGGGTTTAAGGTTTAGATTTTAGATTTTAGGGTTGGGGTTTACGGTTTAGTATTTAGTATTTAGGGTTTATGGTTAAGGGTCTAAGGTTTAGGTTTATGGTTCGGGTTTAGGGTTTAGGTCTTTGGGTTTTGGTTTAGAGTTAGTGTGTAGGGTCTAGGGTTTAGGGTTTTGGGTTTAGCATTTAGGGTTTAGGTTTATGGTTTTTGGTTTGACGTTTAGGGTTTAGGGTTTTGGTTTAGGATGTGGGTTTTAGTGTTTAGGGTTTAGGATTTAGGTTTTAAGGTTTAGGGTTTAGGGTTTAGGGTTTAGGGTTTAGGGTTTAGGGTTTAGGGTCTAGGTTTAGGGTTTAAAGTTTAGAGTTTAGGGCTTAGGGTATAGGGTTTGGAGTTTTGATTTAGGGTTTAGTGTCTAGGTTTAGGATTAGGGTTTAGAGTTTTGGGATTTGGGTTTTGGGTTTAGGGTTTAGGGTTTAGGGTTTATGATTTAGGGTTTAGGGTTTAGGGTTTAGGGTTTAAGGTTTAGTGTTTTAGGTTTTAGGGTTTAGTGTTTAATGTTTAGGGTTAGGGCTTATGGTTTATTATTTACGGTATAGTGTTTAGGGTTTAGGGTTAAGGGTTAAGGATTTGGGGTTTAGATTTTACGGTTTATGATTTTCGGTATAGTGTTTAGTGTCTAGCATTTAGAGTTTAGTGTTTAGGCTTTAGGGTTTAGGCTTTATGCTTAAAGGTTTGGTGTTTAAGTTTTAGGTTTTAGGGTTTAGTATTATAGGTTTAGGGTTTTGTGTTTAGGTTTTAGGTTTTAGGTCTTAGGGTTTAGAGTTTGGATTTAGGGTTTAGTGTCTAGGTTTAGGGTTAGGGTTTAGGGTTTAGGGTTTTAGGGTTTAGGTCTTTGGGTATAGGATAAGGGTTTATAGTTTAAGGTATGGAGTTTAAGGTTAGGGTTTGGGCTTTAGGGTTACGGTTTAGCATTTAGGATTTAGGATTTAGGGTTTAGATTTTAGGATTTAGGGTTTAAGTTTTGATTTAGGGTTTAGGGTTTAACGTTTGGGGTTTAAGGTTGAGGTTAAGATTTTGGATTTAGGGTTAGGGTTTATGGTTTAATGTTTAGTGTTTAGGGTTTATGGTTAAGGGTGTAAGGTTTAAGTTTATGGTTTGGGTTTAGGGTTTAGGGCTTAGGGTTTAGGGTTAGGGTTACTGTTTAGGGTCTAGGGTTTAGCGTTTAGGGTTTAGGGTGTATGGATTAGGTTTTAGGGTTTAGAGTTTTTTGTTTGGCATTTAGGGTTTAGGGTTTTTGGTTTAGGGTTTGGGGTTTACTACGTAGGGTTTAGGATTTAGGGTTTAAGGTTTAGGGAATTGGGTTTAGGGTTTAGGTTTTAGGGTTTAAGGTTTAGAGTTTAGGGATTAGGGTACAGGGTTTAAGGTTTAGGGTTTCGAGTTTGGATTTAGGGTTTAGTGTCTAGTTATAGGGTTAGCCTTTAGGGTTTTGGGTTTAGTATTTTAGGGTTTAGGTTTTAGGGTTAGGTTTTACGATTTAGGATTTAAGTTCTTGTGTTTATGGTCTAGTGTTTAGGGTTTAGTGTTTAGGGTAAGGAATTAGGGTGTAGGGTTTACGGTTAAAGTTTACTGTTTAGGGTTTACGATCTACTATTTAGGGTCTAGTGTTTTGGCTTAAGTGTTTGGGGTTTAGGGTTTAGTGTGTTAAGTTTAGGGTTTAATGTTTAGGGTATAAAGTTTTGAGTTTCGGGTTTAGGGTTTACAATTTACGGTTTAGGATTTATGGTTTAGGGTTAAGAGTTTAGGGTTTAAGGTTTAGGGTTTAGGGTCTAGGTTTTAGTGTATAGGGTTTAGGCTTTAGGGTGTAGGGTGTAGGGTGTACGGTTTAGGGTTTAGGGTTTAGGGTTTATAGATTAGCGTTTATGGTTTAGGGTATTGGGTTTAGGGTATAGGGTTTAAGGTTTAGGGTTTATAGTTTGTATTAATGGTTTAATGTCTAGGTTTAGGGTTAGGGTTTAGAGTTTAGGTTTTAGTATTTAGTGTTTTAGGGCTTAGGTTTTAGGGTTTAGGGTTAGGGTTTATGGTTTAGGATTTATGGTCTAGTGTTTAGGGTCTAGTGTTTAGGGTTTAGGGTTTAGGGTTTAGGGTTTAGGGTTTAGGGTTAAGGGTTTGGGGTTTAGGATTTACATTTATGGTTTACGGTTTAGGTTTTATGGTCTAGTGTTTAGGGTTTAGGATTTATGCTTCAGGGTGTGGGGTTTAGGTTTTCGAGTTTAGTGTTTTAGGTTTACGGTTTAAGGTTTAGGTTTTAGGGTTTATGGCTAAGGGTTTAGGGTTTCGAGTTTGGATTTAGGGTTTAATGTCTAGGTTTAGTGTTAGGATTTAGGGTTTATGGTTTATGGTTTTGGGTTTAGTGTATTACGATTTAGGGTTTACTGTTTAGGGTTAGGATTTACGATATAGGGTTTACGGTTAGGTGTTTTGGGTCTAGGGTTTAGGGTTTAGTGTTTAAAGTTTAGTTTTTACAATTAGGGTTTATGTTTTATTGTTTACGGTATAGTGTTTAGGGTCTAGTGTTAAGGGTTTAGTGTTTAGGGATTACAGTTTAGGGTTTAGGGTTTAGGTTTTATGGTTTAGGGTTTAGGGTTTAAGTTTTATGGTTTACGGTTTAGGTTTTAGGGTTTAGGGTTTAGGGTTTAGGGTTTAGGGTTTAGAGTTTAGGGTTAGGGTTTAGGCTTTAGGAATAGGGTTTAGGATTTAGGATTTAGGGTTTATAGTTTAGGATTGAGGGTTTAGAGTTTGGATTTATGGTTTAGGGTTTAGGGTTTAGAGTTCAAGGCTTAAGGTATAGGGTTTAATGTTTAGTGTTTAGAGATTGGATTTAGGGTTTAGTGTCTAGGTTTAGGTTTAGGGTTTAGGGTTTACTATTTAGGGTTTAGTGTTTTAGGGTTTAGGATTTAGGGTTTAGGGTTTAGGGTTAGGGTTTACGGTTTAGGATTTACGGTCTAGTGTTTAGGGTCTAGGGTTTAGGATTTAGGGTTTTGGGTTAAGAGTTTAGCATATAGGGTTTAGGGTTTACGGTTGAGGGTTTACAATCTAGTGTTTAGGGTCTAGCCTTTGGAGTACAGGGTTTACTATTTAGGCTTTAGGGTTTGGGGTTTTTGCTAAGGGTTTGGGGTTTGGGGTTTAGGGTTTAGGTTTAAGGGTTTAATGTTTCTGGTTTCGGGTTTAGTGTTTAGGTTTTAGATTTTAGGTTTTAGGGTTTAGAGTTTAGGTATAAGGTATAGTGTCTATGTTTAGAGTTAGGGTTTAGGGTTTAGGGTTTTAGTGTTTAGGTTTTAGGGTTTAGGGTTTAGGGGTTTGGGTTTTGGTGTTTAGGTTTTAGGGTTTAGGGTTAGGGTTTACAGTTTAGGATATGGAATTTAGGGTTAGGGTTTAGGGTTTGGGCTTTAGTGTTAGTGTTTAGGATTTAGCTTTTCGGATTTACGGTTTAGAGGTTTGGATTTAGAGTTTAATGTTTTAATTTAGGGTTTAGGTTTAGGATTTAGGGTTTAAGGTTTAGATTTTAGTGTTTAGGGTTGGGGTTTATGGTTTAGTATTTAGTGTTTAGGGTATATGGCTAAGGGTCTAAGGTTTAGGTTTATGGTTCGGCTATAGGGTTTAGGGCTAAGTGTTTTGGTTTAGGGTTAGTGTGTAGGGTCTAGGGTTTAGGGTTTAGGGTTTAGGGTTTAGGGTTAGGGTTTAGGGTTTTTGGTTTAGGGTTTAGGTTTTAGGGTTTTTGGTTTGACCTTTAGGGTTTAGGGTTTAGTGTTTAGAGTTTAGGATTTAGAATTTAAGGTTTAGGGTATTGGGTTTAGGATTTAGGGTTCAAGATTTAGGGTTTAGGGTTTAGGCTTTAGGCTTAGGGTTTAGGGTTTAGGGTTTAGAGTTTAGGGCTTAGGGTATAGGTTTTGAGGTTTAGGGTTTACTGTTTTGATTTAGGGTTTAGTGTCTAGGTTTAGGGTTAGGGTTTAGGGTTTAGTGTTTAGGATTTTAGGCTTTAGGTTTTAGGGTTTAGGGTTATGGTTTACGGTTTAGGGTTTACGGTGTAGTGTTTAGGGTCTGCTGTTTAAGGTTTAGGCTTTAGGGTTTAGTGTTAAGGGTTAAGGATTTGAGGTTTAGAATTATGGTTTAGGATTTGAGGTTTAGTGTTTAGTGTCTAGCGTTTAGAGTTTAGTGTTTAGGATTTAGGGTTTAGGTTTTATGCTTAAGGGTTTGGTGTTTAGGGTTTAGGTTTTTAGGGTTTAGTGTTATAGGTTTAGCGTTTAGTGTTTAGGTTTTAGGTTGTAGGGTCTACGGTTTAGTGTTTAGGTTTTAGGTTTCAGGGTTTAGGGTTTAGTGTTTTGATTTAGGGTTTAGTGTGTAAGTTTAGGGTTAGGGTTTAGGGTTTAGGGTTTAGTGTTTTAGTGTTTATGTTTTTGGGTTGAGGGTTAGGGTTTAGGATTTAGGATTTAGGATTTAGGGTTAGAGCTTAGGATTTTGGGTTTAAAGTTTTGATTTAGGGTTTAGGGTTTAACGTTTAGATTTTAGAGTTTAGGGTTTAAGGTTAAGGTTAAGATTTTGGATTTAGGGTTAGGGTTTATGGTGTAATGTTTAGTGTTTAGGGTTTATGGCTAAGGGTGTAAGGTTTAGGTTTATGGTTTTGGTTTAGTGTTTAGGGCTTAGGGTTTAGGTTTAGAGTTACTATTTAGGGTCTAGGGTTTAGGGTTTAGGGATTAGGTTTTACGGTTTAGGGTTTTTGGTTTTGCATTTAGCGTTTAAGGTTTAGGGTTTTTGGTTTAGGGTTTGGGGTTTAGTGTTTAGGGTTTAGGATTTAGGGTTTAGGGAATTGGGTTTAGGGTTTAGGGTTTAGGGTTTAGGTTTTAGGGTTTAAGGGCTAGAGTTTAGGGATTAGG
>JAJOOH010017190.1:0-13607 GCA_029582605.1 Solanum gracilifrons
AGATTAGAAAATATTATCTTTATTTTTAATCCGTCATAATTTTCATATGTTTTTTCATCTATTGCATATTCTTCTTTATTCATTTATGAGTTGTGTTGTAGTGTATACTCTAGGCTTTCTATTTGTATTTTTAGGTATAAAATAATTTTCCTCTGTGCTATTATAGATTCTTTACAAACTCCTACAAATATATTACTATTAAGTCTATTTTGCCTATATCTCAATTCTTGTCTTTTTGCTAAATTATTTTGTTAAGTTTTTGTCTATATTCTTCATTCTCGTTATTCATTGTTTCTTTAAATATTGAATATGTTTATATTCTATTTTAGATATATTATCTATTAATTAGTCTAATTTGTCGTTATCAGTTTTTGTGATATTAAGTTTTTTATATTCCGGATATAATTTGTTAGAAAAACCTTCATAGGTAACTCTTACCTGCAGATTTATGCAAGCCCTAGGTAATTTACCTAGGGAATTTAAATCCGCAGGTGTCTTACTTGCGGATTTATGTGCGATAACTATCGAAAAATCTTGCGATTGTTTTGCTAAAATTTCTTGCAAATTTTCGTAAATATATTTCTCAAGTGATTCCCCATGAAGATCCCCAAGTAAATCCATATGAGTTTGGAGAAGAAATTTTTTGAAACAAAAGGAAATTTCTTGCGGATATATATATGAAAGTATTGTTCAAGATAATTCCAATGAAAAGAAACCCGCAAGAACCAACAATAAACATAATTCCCGTTATATCACTTCATTCAACAAAAAAAAAAAACAGAATTCATAATTCATAATTCCTATGAAAAGAAACCTGCAAGATCAATAGTTTATGATTCTTATACATTCAAAAACAAAATACAACTCAAATTTGAATCCTAAATAGTACTATCAACTATCTCAATCCCCATTTGAAGATGATGCGTTATAATGGGCAGAAGCACTCTCATTCACATTATCATGGGCAGAACCACTATCATTCACGCTATCAGAGTCATCACCACTTTCATTCTGATATGCTTGATTGTCTTCTTGAGATGATTTCTCATTTGAAGATGATGCGTTGTATACATGCTTCTTCAATAAGTCCAATTCCCTCCTCATCCTCTTATTTTTGTGACGCTCTTTTTGCAGTTGAGCATATAAGTCAGCATTGGAAGCATTTACCTGAGCTTTAATCATCTCATCAATTTCTCTCGATAAAGCTGATGTTGATTGTTTAGACGATGGCTTTACAGATCGACCCAGGGAGCCAAGACCTTTAACTCTTCCTTTTTTCTTTCCACAAATAGAATGCACCCAGATATCCATTTCTGTTAATTGAGAAGGTTGACCAGCTAAATTATTTTCTCCTTCCGCAGCTAATGCACTTTGAGAAGCTAATAATTCTTGTTTCTTTCTTTCAAAAGTATTCTGCATCGAAACAAGTTATTTGAGACAATATTTAAAGGCAAATCTCTAGCTCTCACCGTTAACTGACAACCATCACCATTAAATCGACCAGAATTATGAATGAATAAACTTGATACACCACACAGATTCCAGGAACAACCTTAACAACCTTAGCCACGTCTCACTTTGTGCAATTTCATTGAATATGTTGTTATTGTAACAATGTAAAGAACTAGAGATCAAGAAAGTCTAGTACTACCAACAACCACTACAATAATTATTGTGGTGCAATTGCAAGAAAATTCAGATAAACTAAACTAAACTCATACAACACTTGAACTATGCAGTAGATCACTCATACGCAGTAGATCAATCATACAACACTTGAATTAAACTATTTGAACAATGACAACTTCAAATGGGTGGAGAAAGCTTAAAATAACACAACTTTATATCAAACTAAAGCAAACATAATAAACAATAAGTTTGAATTGTACTTAGCATGTATAGATTACTTAAAAAAGGCTGCCAAATCATAGGACAGAAGATTGATCCTGAGATAAACAGGAACTTATTGTTTATTACCTTAAAAAAGGCTGCCAAACTATCAATCTTACTGCTAGAATTCTCTTATCAAACTTGATAGATAATTAAGAAACTAAGGATACAATAGGATTGTATGGCAATAGCTAGTGAAACTTTAATTAGATGGCTTACAAGAACACTTGACACTTTCGCGAAAATAGGTAAGATTTGCTGGGGAACATTAAACTGATAATACATGTGACACAACTTAAAGAAACACAAACGAAGATATTTAACACAACTTAAATAAAATATTTAATCTACAAAAGAATAGAGGAAACGAATACTTACATAAAGAGTTTGAGCTTTCTCATTTACCCAACTTTTATCACTTTTCTTGCGATGACTTTGAAATTAAAATTCTGAAATTGATGGATCCTTTCCAGTATATTCTTTCTATAATGAAGGAAGATATTTGTGTTATCAATGTTGAGTGTGATGTTATTTTCTTAAAAGAAATATATCTAAAAAGATTTATGATTACCATTCTCTTATAGATCACTCGATGAGGTACACAACCACATGTATGAAGTGATGCACTAGCATTTGAATCACAATTTTTTCTGTTTTGTTTTGACTTTATCTTGAATGCAAGAGACTCCCAGTGCCCCTTCATCTCCTTGAATACCGCATCCCTTATCCAATGTGGCTTCAGAGGCAAATTTTTCCTAACATCTTGAAAAAGTTGTGTCATCCTTGCAGATGCCCTTTTCTCAAAATTACGTCTTATAGCATGAGTATAGTGAGGGAGCCATTTGAATTTCTTCTGTATATGGCAAATAAAAATTGCATTAGTTATACAAGCTCACGCCACCTATATTACACACTTGAGAATTGTTAGAGTGTTGCAAATGGTAACGTTATTCTGGGAGATTCTTTAACGGATGAAATAAGCTCGCTATTTCATTTGAGTTTGGAATAATATATATGATCTCTCGCTGTCCCGAATGTAACTCATCTAGTACATTTGAGTCAAATTGAGTAGTTCGATACATCGATACATATCACTTCACAGTTCCAGAAAGGAAGAGAGCAATAGAATTGCTTTCTGGAAAAGAAGGCATTGTTGCTCCCCAATAGACACGCAAGTGTACGTTGTCGCTCAAGTAATATAGATTCTTAAAGAAACGAGTTATCGTTCCCAAGGGACTTATGATTGACTTATATTTAACACTCAATTATACAAATAAAATAAAAGTAACCGTTTTAAGAAATGGTGATGATTATTAACTACTACTACGAATTATGCAATAAATAAAAGTAACTAATTGTGAACAACTTTAAGATGATGTTTCAAGAAAGTAAAAGACAATTCCAGGGCTACAACATGCAATGAATCTCATTTATCATATTCTTGGCTTAGTACTAATTTTAGTTGTCAAGTTATTAGTTTACAAGGTTAATTGTATGAGTCGGGTCTCCCGACCTCTAGTCGCCTACTCCAGTTAGCTATCTAACTACATCGTTGAGCGGGGATAAATAGGCCTAACTAGCGAGTATTTATATTTCATCCTGTTTCGTAACCAAGCAAGTTGTTCATCCGGGAGTCACACCTAAACCCAAATCAACTCAATGGATGATCGAGCTCTCTAAATTCTCTTGTCTATCTACCCTCTCCTCTCTTGATTTTAAGAATAGACAATAGATTTATCTTATGGTGATCAAGAATAAAATACTAAAACAAGAATATAGAAGTAACTTATAATGACAACCAAGAACTAATCCATAAACCTTAAATATTTTACATTCGATTTGTAGCTACAGCCCCAGAACTAATTCATAAACCTTAAATATTCAACATTCGATTCGTAGCTACAGCCCCAAAACTAGGGTGTTTAGCCACTCATGCTATTAGAAAACAACAAAATACAATTGTTCATGTGATTTCCGGAAAATAGAAAAGTTAGAAGATGGAAACCTATTACTAACGATGAAACTTGCTCTTGCACACCAAAATAATCTCGAACTCCCTACAAATCAGCCCTAGGAGTTTATTTATAATAGTTGGGAACAATAAAGTCAAATTTTACCAACTAGGAGTCCTATTTTTATAAGTTTGTGCTGGAAAAATTGGGACACTACTGGGGCACCGCGCCTCCCATCGTGCCTGTCATGGCGCTCTGAAATTTACTCCTTGGAGCGTCGTGCCTGGCAGTGCGCCAGGCAATCGTTTTTGAGATTTTACTCTTGGCTCGTCGCACCTTGTAGTATGCCAACGAAGACGCTCTGAAGTTCCACCAGTGGCGCGCCAACCAGTGCGCCAGCCACTGGTGGTTTTTGCTTTAACCATTTTCTTCTCTTCTTTGCTTCTTCTTCTCCAAATCAACTCTAACTTCTTTGAAAGGTTCCTGAAACAACTAATCACACGTGTTAGTGCACAATCATTGCAAGTTACAAAAAATTCAAGCTAATAGACACAAGATCATTCTTTAATGTGGTAAAAACGTGGGCAAATATTGAAAAATTAGGCATATAAATACGCCTAAGATCACCACCCCACACTTAAACCTTTGTTTGTCCTCAAACAATCTTTAGACTATCAACTCTTTTTCATATCCCTTGGACTTATCAACCCACCTTAAAATCAACCAAACATATTTAATCATTATCTTGTGGTTCACAATGGATGCAATATTTCAACATTTATACACCAAGTTACAACCCATATGCTTAAAGAATGACTCTTTTATTATTTTTCCGGGCTAATGCAAACTTATACGAACACACCAATTAGACAAATCAAACATATGCCATGAATGCCGTCACTTATTTTTGTTAAGTATAGCCTTTCACTCAAGTAATCAGATTAACAACAATGCCTATTTTTCAAATAATGCACTCACTCTCACAAAGGAAGTTCTTACTTCTCTCAACATGCCATAAGCTTGCCCATAGTGTATTTTCACTTTCACATTATATTTCTCAAGAAATCAAGAGGACTTCTATTTGGTTGTAATGTCGGCTTAGGGTAGGGGAGGGAATATTTGAGACTCCGTTTAGTGACTACACCTCCCTAATGCACATGTCATTGCTTTGCCAACACACATCCTACTTAGCTTTTTTCTTTCTCCTTAGGACACACTTCATGAATATTTCTCCCCCTTTTTGTTGCTCTATTTTTTCCCTTTTATTCTCTCTTATTTATTTATTTATTTAAATATTCCTTTTCACTAGTCACCCTCAACTCAAAACTTCAAGGTCCGAGTGAGGTACATAATATCCTTGGTAGGACCAGGGCCAATGTTTAGAGCATATTTCTGAAATAGTCACCCTCAATTGAATTGAGGTGCACATTGTCACTAAGGACCAGGGCCAAAACAAAGTTTTACTTATTATTTTCTTTTTCACAAAATTTAGCAATTCACCCTTTCTCATATCAACCAACAGTTTCAACCCTTCTTCTTAACGTAGTGCATTAAGGATTTCATTGGGATCAAAAGACTTTGGTATCAAACAAACAGGTTTCGGCTTATTCATGTGGCTCAACAAACAAACAAGGCTAAAGGCTCAATGGGGCTTCAGTAGGGGTAATTTCACTGGTAGGCATACAATTAGAGTCAAGAATTGGATTTTTCAAAGAAACGCCTCAATCATATTCCCTAAGTCATACAAGTTACTAATTCAAGACACATCGGGCAAGTTCTAGATATCAATTGAAGCAAGAACCAACAATAACTCACCACTCATGGCATCACAACACACATAAGGACATATCAACTAGCATGCTCATACAACTTGCATTACGGTACTACTACACAATTAAGCCTATTTATTTTTAATTTAGAGTAAAAAAAGAGAACACATGCTTGTTTCAAGGTTATCATTCTTTTGCATTTTTTCTAATTGTGACTATCCATGATGTCTGACAAACTTTTTAGGACATCGTTTCAAAAAACCAAGGTTGGTTTCTCAATTCTACTCCTCTATGTGAATAATTTTCCCTTAAGACGGTCGTCATCCATCCATCATCGGGAACCGTCACTCCTATGACGACTCTATGACTCAATGAAGTAATAAACTAATCCTATTCGGTTCAAAGGGACTATCCTCAATACAAGTACCAAAAACAAATGCTGAGGAACCTAAAATAAAAAAATGTGACATAAAACTGAACTAAACTAAAACTAGACTCGATAAAGCATTTAAAAACCTATGTACACAAGAGAAATATTTCCCACCCCACACTTTAAAATCAACACTGTCCTCAGTAAACAAAATAAAATACAGTATATAGATAGGAATACTCCCTCAAGCCTCTAGGCCTCATCGTCATCACGACCAGCATAAAAAACCATTCAGGCATTCGCCTCCTCATCTACAACATCAGCATCATCCTCCTCATCCATCTCCTTATTCGTCGTGGCCTCATCATCATCTAGAGGCTCCAGAAAAGCGGGACCAGTGGTGCATAGAAAAGTTACACTGTCCATAAATGTGTAGCGATCTGCCAGGGCCTCCATATCCTCATTCGTGACCGACCGGCCCCTAATCCTAAGCTGCAATTCTGCCATAGCAAACATCCTAGCCATCACGCTACCATCTCGAGCCTGCCGCTCCTGGGCCGACAAGACAGGTCCATGGGACTTGTCTTCGGGGTGGAAAGCAGCAGTCAGGTCGACCGCTTCTTCCTCAATTCCCTCATCTCTCAGAAAATGGGTTATCAGCTCCCTATAGCAAAATGTCCACCTCAGATTGTTTCTACACTTCATCATATTCTATCTCAAATGTAACACCCCGTATCTGAAATAAACCAAAAATGCAGATTTTGAGAAGTTGCAGGTGCAACCCACGGTTGCCATCCACGGACCGTAGGTCAAACCACGGCCCGTGCTGGTGGTCTGTGGTTCACCACTGCAACCCCTCCCCAAACTCAGCTCAGAAAATCGGCTAAGTCTAGACCCACGGTCCGTAGGCCAGACCACAGTCAGTGGATTGAGGCCCGCTTTAGCCAGCCCATGAAGCAAACAACGGCCTACCAGCATAGATTGTCGTTCAATCCACGGTCCGTAGGTCTGACCGTAGGTAAGGGTCAACAGCCAGTTAGAGGAAAATTGTTGATTGGGTCAACTTCAAATGTTCATAACTCTTGGGACAAAAGGAATTATGTGTCCCATGAACTATGGTATGATAGATAATTGAATCTTCTTTCCAACGCCAATGAGTTTGCTAAAATCTGGCCTTCCAGTAAAACGTTATGCTCATTTTAGTGAAGGCTTGTCGGGGAAACTTGACCTACGACCCAAATCTATGGACCGTAGGTTGACCTACGGCCCGTAGGTCCCGTTAGTCGGTCACTCCGATAGCAGTTAAGTCAGGGGTCTGTTGGTCTTTTCCTATTTCGTTGGACCCCTAAGATATGTCATTTAGACCCTAAATTATGAGGTTTTAGTTAGTTTAAGTCTAGAAACATAACTAGAACTTACCTAAGAGAAATCATTAATCAAAACTTGGAAAATTAGAAGCATAAGAAGAGAAAGAGGCGACCAACCCTAGTTCAAGAACGCAACAAGTTTCCTCCAGTTCCAGCCCTTAGATCGAAGGATTTCTCAGTGGAATTCGTCACCAGGTATGTGGGATTTCACTAGTGAGTTCCTTTCACCCATTAGGTCCCTAGAATTCAGTCAGATTCTTGATTGCATGATTAAGAAAAGACCTAGGGTTTCTAGAATTTCAACAGATCATCATGAATTAGTTATTTAAATGTTCCAAATTGGATTATCACAGTTTATTGCATGAATTTTAGAACCCTAGCTATGTATTTCTTTAGTTCTTGAATGACACATGCTAGGTCAGATATTTCAGTGTTCAATTGTACATGCCTCAATTTATGAATGCATCATTATCAGATTAATTGTTGCATTCTCAGTTTTGCATGTTTAGTTTTGAGTTATCCAGTATTACAGAAATTCAGTTATAATGTGTTAATCACTTAATCTATTGGGAGTAGTATAATACCAAGTTAGACTAGGGTTCAGCGTACCCATATAGTCCCAGAACAACGAGCCACGTTGGTGTAACTCCCCTCCTTGGGCATCTTTTTGTGATCACGCCAGCATGTCTCTATTCCTTTGGCCGGGTATATTGGGTCCTCTCGATGGGGTGTATACATCGGACTCCATATTTAGCTCATGTGGTTTTATTATTGGTTATTAGTAGCTCCCACAATTTAGTCAGATTCTATTGCATTGACCATTTATCAGTATATCCAATATTCAGTTTCAGCATGATATAAATTGGTCATTGCATTCAGTTATCGCAGTATTCAGTATCTATATCATGTTTAAATTATATCATTGCTTATTTTCATTGTCCAGTTACATGTTATTTCAGCTGTATTCTATCCTGCATGCTCAGTACCTTTCAAGTGCTGATGCATACTCTGCGCTACATCTTCTCGTGATGTAGGTTCAGGTTCTCAGCATCCAGATCACACTTAGATCGGTTCCTGATCTCCAGTTCAGTAGAATCAGTGGTGAGTCCTCATTCTCCGAGGACAATAGTCATGAGTTTCTTTTCAGTAGTTTTAGTCCTTTAGTTTCAGTTTTGCTAGACTTAGATGGGGGCCTGTCCCAGTATTTCTAGTCAGTTAGACGCTATTTTCAAATATAGATAGATTCAGCTTAGTATTGTGTTAATATCTTCCATGTATTAAACTCATGAGTTTTCATATATCTCAGTTATAGTATATGGGTATTCCCCATCTTTTCATTTTGTTTATGATAATAGATTTCGCACAGTTTCTATTATTCAGTTTATATTTAGTATGCTCATGATCATGCCAGCAGGGTTAGCTTGGGATCACTTGTCGTCCTAGGTCCCGTGTCCGCGTCTCGTGGGTAGTTCGGGGCATGACATCAAAATTGCCCCAACATTAATAGGCATACCCTTCAGCAACATATATTCCAGCACTACCCTATGTCGCGTCACATCTGAAAGATGTTTGACCGGAAACAACACACTACATATGATTTTCAACCACACACGCGCAACTTGATTAAAATTAGCAAAATGGAGCATAGAATGCCTCCCAATATCCTTGATCCTATCCCACTTAGAAGTCGATTCTGCCCCACACAACGTATGACGTATATCTCTATAAGGGGATTTTTCTTTCAGCCTATTAAAATCTTCAGCATCACAATTTGGGGTTCCTAAATACGCATTCAGTATGTTTGCAGTAAACTTCACATCCCTACCCCGAACTGGCACATATTTATTAAACTTAGTTTCATTGAGCCAATTTGCATAGAACTCCCGAACCAATGACAAGTTACAATCTCCTGGATTTTCAAATATAAACCACATCCCTAGATTATTCACAGTATTGTAAATTACGGGAAATTGGGATTGCAATCGTACCTCATTTACATACTCATCCCCATGTATTTAACTTATCTTTGGCATTCAAACCACTCCTGCCCATATCATTCCACAACCTTCTTTCCGAATTTCCGAACTGGTTCCCGGCCACTAGAAGACCCGAAAGCTTCACCTTTCCTATTCCTCTTTGAACCCACTCCGTTTGCAACATTCTTGCTTTTGGGTTCCATTGGTACCTTCTTATAAGAAGAAAAATGGAGAAAAGAAAACAATTAGAAGGGAAGAGGGGTGGGGTCGGGTGGGTAGTGGAGTTGGAGGGGAGAAGAGAAAAAAGTTTCTATAGAGAGAGAGTTGTGAGAAAGAGTTGGAAGACTCAGATTTGAGGGAAGGAAAAGAAGGATGATGGAGTGTTTGTTATTTATAGGGGAAATTGGGGAAGAAGAAAGGTTGAGGAAGTTGGAAGTTTGAAGGTTTAGAGGGGTTTTAATGGGGGAATTTGGAGAGGAAGGGAAGAAGAAGAAGAATAGTTGAGAGAGTTTAGGGGTTGGGGCGGTGGAATTTTAGGAGTGGAGGGAATGAATTTGCGATTTAGAGATTTAAGAGGGGTTGGGTCGGGTTGAACCGGGTCAAAACTTGGTTTTTTATAAAAATCTAGGCAGTGGGGCTTGGTGGGGCGACGCGCAGGTATTGCGCCCGGACAGGCGATCTAAAGTTCTCCTACAGGCACAACGTGCCAAACAGTGTGCCAGGAGATGTTGACTGAACTTTAACGCCAGGCGCGAATATTTTTTCTGAAAATAATATTTTTTATCAGTTTTTTCACTATTACAAACTAAGTTACAAATAATGCAAAATCCTAACTAGTGAAAACTAAACTAAACAAAATAAAACTACTTCCTAAATCCTAAGGATTGAAACTACGCTAAAACAAAAATTTTAGAATTGATAACAAACTACCTATCTATTACATATTGTTCAGGAGTTTCCTTCCGTGTAGCGCTTGATTTAACGTCGCGGCATGACTTAGCTTGGATCATTCATCATTTAGCTCAAGAGACTCCCGATCATGATCCGAATCTACACCAAAGTAGTGTTTCACCCTTTGCCCATTTACCAAAAACGTAGGGCTAGTTTCACCTTTAAGTTCAACAGCCCCATGTTGTGTCATTCTCACCACTTCAAAAGGACTACTCCATTTAAACCTTATTTTTCCGGGGAATAACCTCAATCTAGAGTTAAAGAGTAGTACCTTTTCTCCCAGAGTGATAGTCCGAGGAACTATGTGCTTGTCATGCCACCTTTTCATCTTTTCTTTATAGAGCTTGACATTCTCATACGCATGGAGCCTAACTCCTCAAGTTCATGTAGTAGATTCACTCTCTTCCTACCGGCTAGCTCGGGGTCAAAATTTAACCTCTTCATCGCCCAATAGGCTTGGTGTTCTAATTCCATCGGGAGCTGACATGCTTTGCCAAACACTATGTGATAGGGAGAAGTCCCTATGGGTGTCTTATATGCCCATAACGCATCATATAACTTCTCAGACCAATCATTCCTCTGCGCATGCGCTGTTTTCTGCAAAATTTGCTTCACCTCTCTATTTGAATCTTCCACTTGGCCACTCGTTTGAGGATGGTAAGTTGTAGCAACCTTAGGACGAATATCATACTTAGCAAGAATATTTTCTACTAGATGGTTAATGAAATACTAACTTCATCATTTATCATTACCCTTGGAGTGCCAAAGTGAGTGAAAAGATGCTTCTTGATGAACTTGATCACAACCCTTGACTCATTCGAAGGAAGAGCAACCGCCTCAACCCATTTACTCACATAATCAATAGCCACAAGGATGTATTGGTTTCCACTAGATAGCGAGAAGGGACCCATAAAGTCAATACCCCACACATAAAAAATTTCCACCTCCAGAATGTTACTTAGCAGCATCTCATGTCTTCTTGAAGTAGTACCCAACCTTTGGCATTTATCACAACCCTTCACAAAAGCAATAGAATCTTTAAATAACGAGGGCCAAAAGAAACTAGATTGTAGTACCTTATGCGCTCTCCTCCATGGTGTCCTTTATATGGGCTAGCATGACAACTTTCAAGAACTTTTTGAACCTCATACTCTTGAATGCATCTTCTCACCACCTGATCCACACCTTGCTTGAATAAGAACGGTTCATCCCAAATATATAACTTAGCATCATGATTGAGCTTTTTCTTTTGTTGGGTGGTTGCACCCGGAGGGTAATCTCCACTTACTATCAGATTCACAATGTCCGCATACCAAGGCACCTGAGAGATGTCTAGTGCCATCAACTGTTCATCTGGAAACTCTTCCTGGATTTTTTCACCTTTATGTACATGGGAAAAATCCTTCGAGTGATCAACTTTTTGATTTTCAGTACCTTTTATATCCTTAATCTAAAGGTCAAATTCTTGGAGAAGCAATATCCACCGAATCATCCTTGGTTTAGCATCCTTATTGTTGAATAGGTACTTAATAGCTGCATGGTCAGTAAAAACAATCACCTTAGTACCTACCAAATATAATATGAACTTGTCGAAGGCGAACACTAAAGCTAGCATCTCCTTCTCAGTCACTTTGTAATTAGCTTGTGCAGAATCCAGGGTCTTTTTTGTCTAATAGATCGAGTGGAACACTTTATCTTTTCTTTGTCCCAACACTTCACCCACTGCTATGTCGCTTGCATAACACATGAGTTCAAATGGTAATTTCCAATTAGGAGTAATTAAGATGGGAGCCTCAATTAAGTTCCTCTTCAACATCTCAAAAGCTTTGAAACACATCTCATCAAAATAAAATTTCACCTCCTTTTACAAAAGACTGTCCATGGGTCTTGCAATCTTGGAAATGTCCTTGATGAATTTTCGGTAAAAACCTACATGACCAAGGAAACTTCGCACCCCTTTCACAGAAATGGGAGAGGGCAATTTTTCAATAACTTCTACATTGGCTTTATCAACCTCTAATCCCGACTTCGATACCTTATGACCCAACACTATCCCCTCTCTAACCAAAAAATGATACTTTTCCCAATTTAGCACTAAGTTAGTGTCCTCACACCTAGCAAGTACTTTAACAAGATTCCAGAGGCATACAACAAAAGACTTCCAGAAGACCGAGAAATCATCCATGAACACCTCTACAAAGTCTTTCACCATATCATGAAAAATGGCCATCATACACCTTTGAAAAGTCACCGGTGCATTACAAAGTCCGAATGACATGCGTTTGAAAGCATAGGTAACGTAAGGACAAGTGAACGTGGTCTTTTCATGATTCTCGGATGCAATTAAAATCTTGTTGTATCCAGAATACCCATCTAAGAAAAAATGTTACTCCTACCCTACTAGTCGGTCAAGCATCTGACCAATGAAGGGAACCTGGTAGTAATCTTTTCGGGTGGCATCATTTCGTTTCTGGTAATCCATACAAATTCTCGATCCGATCAATGTTTAGTAGAAATTAACTCATTTTTCTCGTTCCTTACCACTGTCATACCTCCCTTCTTTGGAACACACTGCACATGAGTTACCCACATACTATCAGAAATTGGGTACACAATTCCAGCATCTAGCCACTTTATCACTTCCTCTCTCACCACTTCTTTCATCAACGGATTTAGCCTACGTTGATGTTGTGCACTTGGTATGTGATCCTCTTCCATGTAGATTATGTTCTTATATAACGCTGGACTAATCCCATGAATATCATCCATCTGCCATCCAATAGCTTTCTTTCTCTGCTTGAGAACCATCAATGCTGCATCAACTAGTATTTCAGACAACTCTACTGAAAGTATAACATGCAAAGTTTCGTTAGTACCCAAATACGCATACCTTAGGTTAGTAGGCAAAGTTTTCAATTCCAACTTAGGAGCTTCTTCGATTGAGGACTTGGGTGGAGTCCCTAACTCACGATCTAATGGCTCCACTCTAGGCTTGTGACTATCCACGAATGCCAGATTCAAACATGTCTGTATCTCTTGAGCCTCAGTATCTCCATCTACCTCATAGCCCTCTAACACTCTTTCTAAGGGATCTTCGAGAACAACTAACTGTGATTCTACTATGTGATCTACAACTGTAATAGCAGACAACTCTTTATAGATACAAGGCAATTTTAAAGCGTGGTAAACATCAAACACTTCAACCTTGTCATGTGCCGTCATAGTTAATTGTCTAGCTGCTACTTCAATCAATGCCCTTCCTATAGCCAAGAACGGACGTCCTAAAATGAATGGAACTTCAGAATTGGGTTCAAATTCTAAGACCACAAAAT
>JAJOOH010017191.1:0-17214 GCA_029582605.1 Solanum gracilifrons
CCCTCCATACCCAACTAGTTTAGACTTCATTCGAGGACGAATGTTCCCAAGGGGAGATATTGTAACACCTCAATAACCATACTTAGAAAATGCAGTAGGAAAAATGCATGAACCAGTGAACAACAGTAGGGTTCACGGACCGTGAGACAGACCACGGTCCGTTGACCTGCCCGTGGACTTTAGCACTATCCAGTCGAGGTGGACCACGGAGCCCTTCACGGGCCGTGGACCAGCTCACGAGTCGTGGTGGTACTCATGGAAGCTAGATAGAATCCACCAGGATCAGACGTCAAACCACGGGACCATTCACGGGCCGTGCTCTTGAGGACGAGCAGTTGATGGCTTCCGTAAACTCAAGATAGTAGGCCCCTAGCCCAAGTGAAGGACTATGGGGACCTTCACGGTCCGTGATCCTTCACATGGTCCGTGAAGTGGACCGTAGAGGGAAGGCCCAAAATTCAGCACCTACTGGACCAAGGACCACGACCAGCTTGATGGTCTGTGGTCCATTTGACAGTCCGTCAGAGGGGTCGTGGTCAGCCTAGTCACACTTTTAAGTCATGGGTCATTTGATCTATTCCCTATGCGTTGGACCCCTAAACTACGTAGTTTTGGTTACTTTTAGCCAAGAGACTAAATTAGAACCTACCCTAGTCAATTCATTCTCCAAAAAATCATCCAATTAGAGCAAAAGAGGAGAAAGCAGTCGAGCAGCCCTAGTCCAAGAACGCAGCAAGGTTTTATCAGTTCCATCCCTGAAATCGAAAGATTTCTCCATGAATTTTGTCAGCATGTATGTGGGATTTCACTAGTGGATTCCTTTCACCCATTAGGTCCCTAGAATTTAAACAGATTCTTGATTCCCTCCATATTATCTTGACCTAGGGTTTCTAGAATTTCAGCAGATTATTACGAATTAGTTATTTTAATGCTCCTAATCAGATTATCATGTAGTAGTATTATTTTTACCCAAATTCTTGCATAAACTCAAAACCCTAGTTATGTAGTTCTTTTAGTTCATGAATTACATTAGCTAGGACAGATAAACAGATATACATTCCTCAGTTTTCGAATGTTTCATTATCAGAGATAAATGTTGCATTTATAGATTTGCATGTCAGTGTATTGAGCTATCCAGTTTACTTCAGTTATGTTTTAAATTTCACATATTTAGTTGGGAGTAGGCTTTATACCAACTTGGACTAGGTTTAGTCACCCTCAAGTCCCAGAACTACATGCCCCCGTAATTTATAAGTCCCCTATGTAGGCATCAGTTTAGTGATCACACCAATCATGCCTCTATACCTCTCACAGGGTATATTGGGTCCTCTCGATGGGGCGTATACATCGAACTCCACATTTAGCTCATGTGGTTTTATGTCGGTTATTAGTAGCTCTCATAGTCAGATCCTCTTGCATTGACCAGGTTATTAGTCACAGTTCAGTATTTAGTTTCAGCACGTTATAAACTTGGTAATTGCATTCAGTTAGTTCATGTTCAGTATTTTCAGTATAGTATCATGCTCATTTTATATCATTGCTCTGTTATATGCTTTGTTCAGTTATATGTTTTATTCAACTTTATTCTATCCTGCATGCTCAGTACCGTTCAAGTATTGACGCATACTCTACTCTACATCTTCTCGTGATGTAGGTTCAGGTCCTCAGCTTTCAGATCACTCATAAATTGATTCCCGATCTTCAGCTCAGCAGTATCAATGGTGAGTCCTTATTCTCCGAGGACGACAGACAAGTTTCCTTTCTACATTTCAGTTTTTATTTTCAGTTTTGCTAGATTTAGCTGGGGCATGTCCCAGCATTTCTAGTCAGTTAAAGGCTTTATTTCAGAAATAGTCAGATTTAGTTTTAGCTTTGGAGTTTGATAGTTTAGTTTTCATTAAACTCACAATTTATTTAGTCAGATAAAAATGGGTATTCCCTGTCATTTAAATTTACATGATGTTTTAAGCTTCCGCACAGTACTTTCTTAATTCAGTTATTTAAGTATGCTTATGATATGCCACCAGGTTTACCTTGGGGTCACTCATGATTCTAGGTCCCGTGTTTACGTCCATGGGTATTCTCGAGGCGTGACAATAGGTTTAATTTTTTCTATCTTACATGTAGTCACAATATCTTTTTGAATCTTTGGAGTAGTCATCTGATCATTTTTAGGGTATCTTCAAGAACATAATCATGAATTTTATCAGACCTTTTTGCATACCATGAGAGAATCTAGAAAAATATTACCTTTACTAAGTGATGATTTAGATTTACCATGACCTCCAAATGCGAATCCTTGTGTTATAAGAAGGATTACTATATCAACTGAAATACTTAAGCGGATATAATAATCATGCTTAATTTGATTATATTGCCTCTCAAATGCATATTGAATAGACTATTGTTGTCGTAGTAAATCTTGACATTTCTTTTTTGACCGATTATGTGGGCTATTTAGTAGACCAATATGCTTGTTAAGACCACTTTTTTTATTCCAACTCTTAAATCATGTACATGAAAATACTTCACCTCCACCTTTATTAATGTTATGGTCTTTGAATAGATAGCAATACAAGCAATAGGCTTCATCTTTACTAACACTATACTCCTACCAATCATGATATACACCATCAAACCATTCGGGGTTAAAATGACGCATTGATCCAGAAATATTTATTTGAGGATACTCATGCACCTCCAAGCGAGTTTGACAAGGAACATTCACAAGGTATGCTCTTCTAATAACATCACGATGATTTGGATGAAAATTTGATATTGGGGTTCTTTCATCAAAATCAAACTTTAAAGAACTCAAATCAAATTCTTGAGAAGAATGTGATGGTACTTACGAACAATTGACATTGTCTTCTTAGTTAGATTGACTATGATTATGAGAGGTTAAGTATGATTTTGGTACTTCGGTAAAATACTTTTTCATTGAATAATGAGACTGAAACCTAAAGTAAGTATTTAGTTAGAACTTAAAAGAATTAAACACACAATAAAACTATTACCAAAAAAGTTTAAGCATTGGTTATTTGATTACTAAATTAGATTCCTCTATTTCTCCAATTTTAGATTAAGAAAAAAAATAGAAAACCAACAAAATAATAAATTAAAACTTCAATGTTATTGTTGAACAAAGTCAAAACTTTCCTATGAAAAAATATATAATGTGAATAGGTATAAATACTCAAATAAATCAGACAAATATGAGAAAGCACATCAAGAAATAATGAAATAAAGTATATAGAAATATAGTAAAAGAAAAAAGAAACCAAGAACTTATCGGTGAAGCTATTAACAGAAATAAGAAGAGTTTATTGGTGTCCTTCCCAACACCAGTAGGTGGCAGCAGGTGGGCCAGCAGCAGCAGAAAGAGATGATGAGAAAAAAAAAGTGGAAAGATCTTAGAAGAAAAAGGGTTTTTAAAAATATTTCACTTTGTAATTAGGGATTATATTAATAAATCCCATATTCCCACGTTTTCTAGTTCCATTATTTTAAAAAATACCTAAAACTAATTCCCACATTTTCTGGTTCAGTTATTTGTTTAAAAAAATTAAAACGCTTAAACTAAGCTAATAAAAAATACCTCAGACCAAACTTGAACACGCAACCTGGGATTGTTAAAGTGAAAATATGAACCACCTTCACCACTGAGCTATGTCGTTGGTATATGTTCAGGGGGTTCAATAATATATATACACATAGGTTAAAATATTGAATATATATAGCTTAATTTTTCAGCGAAGGAGGTTCGGATGAACCCACTTTATGCCATGTAAATCTACCCCTCTGGTCCCACGATTATCATTTGACTCTAAAAATTGGTCCATTTATATTTTGGGTGATTTTGGTGTCTAAATGATCATTTTGATGTTGTGATCCTATCTTTAATTGTGTCGCAACGTTGTGATTTGGAGCGTGCGCAATTGGCCTAGTGGTAGGCTACGACTTCCTTTCTAATTAGATTGAGCATGAATGTGTGAATACATGATGATGGGCGTGAATTGAGGGCGCGTACCTAGTTATTCCTTCTTTTCTTGCTAGAGACCATGATTTAGGGTTGATTACAACTGTTTCGAAGGTAGTACAATGTTGATAGAGGGTTTCATGTTCGTTGTAGCATTGTAAGTGATTTACTTGTTTGATTACTTTTTTTAGAGCATGATTGAACTATGCCTAGGATAGACTAGTTTTGCCTTAGACCTATGCACCTTGTGACTATGGTATGTCTCCGACGTCGTTCGGACGGACTACATCCTTGTAGACTGGAATAGTAGACTTGTGTCATGTAGCATGAGCCTTAGCTTGGCATTTGGAAATCTTGTTAGCCTTTCTGTCCTCTCCCTACTTCTACGGCTCTAATGCGTTACCGGAGATTGTGTGCTTTCTCGGGATTGGAGTGCTTCCCACTTGGAGCTTTTTATGATATCGTTAAGGGTGGACATTAATCGAAGGTGGCTTGAAGCCTACTGGAGATCCTTTTTCGAGTTGATACCTCACCAGGAAATCTTGCTAGCTGAGTCGTTGATGCCCTTGGAAGTGGGCTAGTTGGGTGGTCAGGATATTTGAGATCCTCTTCGGAGTCGATACACCCCCGGGCATTCTTTTTAGCTCGGCAATTGACACCCCTGGTAATGGGCGGCCTAGATATATGAGATCTTCTACAGAGTTGACACATCCTGAGGCACTCTTTCTAGCTAGGCGGTTGACGCCCCTGGAAGTGGATTGTATGGATTGGCGGCCTGGGTTGATAGTCACTCTTGCTAGTTGGGCTGGAAGTTGACTAGTTGACTTGATTGCCACTCTTGCTAGCTAGGCTGGGAGTTGACTGGTTCTTGGATTCAGATCTACATTACTCTTCTTGCTTGTAGACTTAGCTATTCTATCTTGTTGTCCGACTTATAGGGGTCCATTTGGGTTTTATTTAAATTTGTGCATGAGTGTACCTTCTAGGATTATGGGGTCCAGTTAGTTTTAGTTTAGCTGTATTTAGATTTACTTCTTGTATGCTCGTGTGCCTTCTTTTCATGTCCATTTTGGCGTCTGTTTGTGTCTAGATTCAATCTTATCAAATTGTCTTTGTCTTTCTTGCTCGGTTGTCTTATGATGCCTACTGAGTACGTTGTTTTGGTACTTATGTTACACTTTGCATTATTTCGTGATGTAGGTCCTAGTACCAGCTACCAATGGTTATCGTTCATGCCGTCATTTGGAGCTTGTGGATACCAAAGACGAGGGTGAGCACTTGACGTTCTGCATTAGCCTGTCACTTATGTTAGCTTGCCTTTTTCCTTTGAGACGGCTTGTTGTGGTTCACTTTTGGGACTTGTATTTACCTTGTTAGATAGCTCTGTATTCATGACTTCTAAGTTCTGGAAGGGTTTCCATTGTATATACTTTTGCTTTGCTTCCTATTTTTGTCTTTACTTATGGTAGAATTATTTTCTGTTTAGTTCTACCCTTGTACTCACTACTTGTCGTTCTGGTTACAGGTCATCTTACCTAAGGTGGGTTTTAGTAGGTCTCATCATGACTCAGGGAGTCGTTCGTGACATAAAATTTTTATATAGGGCTTAGTATAGGGGAGAAAAGGACATAGTATTGCTTTAAAACAATAATGAAAAGACCCAAAAGCCCTTGAAAAATAACTGTTGAAGCCCTTCTACGGTTTGGACCTATGGTCCATAGATTCTCCTGGTCAACCGTAGAACAGTTCAGAAACCTAAATTTTTGGATTGAATTTGATGCGACATGTCTACGGTCCATAGACACCAACCGTAGTAAACAACTTTTGGCCTTAAAATTCACCAAGTCATGGACCTACCTACGAGACCCATCTACGACTTGTAGATAATTTGACGGAACGTACTAGTCAATCATAAAAAAGGTACTGGGACTTGATTTAAAAAATTAGTTTCCTTGCTTTCTACGGATGACATCTAAGGCCCATAGAAGCTTCTACGGTCCGTAGATGCGAACCCGTAGAACCAACCTACAACTCAAAACCCCTTTTTCCTCTCTTCACCAAAATCTGAGGTGTTACATTTGTATAATATATATTGTATAACATTTGTAAAATGTAACTTGTGTAATATAGTTTGTATAATTGTTTAAAGTTCATATTTTTGTATTTATATAAATTCATTATTTTGAGTTTAATCATATTTGTATAATTCTGGAATTTGTATAATATAACAATTGTATAATTACGAAATTAGCTCAATTATACAAATACACATGAATTATACAAACGTATGTGGATTATACAAATGATGTCGCCCATAGCAGTTTAAACTGTAGCTACAGTCCATAAATATGCAAACTATAGCTGAGGAGCATAATTAATTTTATCATGGTGTCTATTTGGGAAATTTGCTCTTGCAAATATTATAAGTGAGTTATCTAAATTATTCTGGTTGGTATCACTAAGACGGTGATATGTATGCAATATATATTATACTTGTATTGTTCATGATTTCGATACAATTATAAAAAAAAAAAATCTTATTCAATTTTAATCCAATTGCGAGACAATTCTGAAAACTTCATCTTCTTCAAGCTTTAATCTAATATTTCTCCTAAAATCAATTTTATACTTAACCAATGCCCCTTATAATTGAGATATAAATTTCAACAATTATTTTCTATTATTTGTAATACCAATTTAAACTAATCACAGATTCATAAAACTCAAATAATGAATTCAAAGCTCGAAGCTTTTTAATGATCAGCCATGTTGAATCTTTGTCATTTTAATTTTAGAGATTTTAGATCTATTTCGTATAAATTTTGGGTCTTTATATTCTTCTCCTCGTCACTTTTTGGGTGAAGATTGTGAAACATAGCGAAAATCGATTTGAAGATATGAATATTAGAGATAGTTATTTGGATTGAAATTTTGAAGAAGAAAAAGAAAAAGAGAAAGTAGAGAAAGAGAGAGAGGCGGACAAATAGAGATGAAGATAAAAAGAAGTAAGAAACAAAGAATTAATCAAACAAGTCCATAAGACGAGCCGACATAAAATATGATACAAGAAAAAAAATTTAGAACAGTATAAATCATGGTGATGCTACAAATAGATAACTAATAATTAAACATAATGTGCTTGTATTTTTTGTCTCCACCACAGAAATCGTGTCCGATCTCTTCCTGCAAAACAAGAAATCATTGTTGAAATGTCGATCCAGAATATGATAGAGAAAGCAAAACTCATTAAAATTGATAACGTACCCCAACAACTCCTCCTCTGGTGCATATAAATTCTTTACCCAACATTTCATTAAACCATTTATCTGAATCCATATGGATAATAGCGCATCTAAGAGACCATGGTAGTTTTATATCATCGTTGTTCCAATCGAAGTCATAAGATTCTGGCTCTGTTTCACAAGAAAATAAATGCATGTGTTTCTTAATGCAAAAAGTTATTAAGAAAAAATGGTACTCACCTACTGGTCCTGGAATTGGTAATTTTCTTCGCATGCCATCAATGCCAGCAATAATTATTGAAGCTAGACCCAAGTGTGGGTTTGTAGATCCATCAAATGTTTTCATTTCAAAATTGGTTAACACACCATTTGGAGCTCCAGGAGGGCAACAACCTCTTACAGGTAACTCTTTAGATTCTATCCCCCAGCAAATGAATGATGAATTCCGTGCCTTAGGTATTAAGCGGTCATAACTGTGCATTATTCATAAATTTTAACCAAATATGAAAAGAAGATGGTCTTGTAGTATCATCACAAACTATATTAGACAAATTTGGTCAATTGGCACTTGAGAGATCAAAAGCACAACGAAATGACACAAAGGAGGGCAATACATTAAGAGCTAAAACATGTTTACCTATTAGAGATAGGCATTGTAAATACACATAGGGAACGAAGATGATGTAATATCCCAGCCATGAATGATTCTCCGATCACGGACATCCCATACCTATTTGGCTCACCAGATGCCATAAATATATTTTCTCCATTCTTAAACAAACTGATGTGTACATGCGATCCTGACCCAACATCATGATCTGAAGAATGAGCATAAGACTTGGGATACACATTATTATTATAATACCTACAAAAAAGTTCAGATGATAAAGTTGTTACAACTCATAGATTTTTGACAAGTTTTAATTCAATTATATGTTCCACCATGTTTTATGTGCTGGAAGGTTGAAAATTGTGTTTCAATAAATTGGGAATTAAATGGACCTTTTTAAGAGTCAGACAATTTTAGGAAAAAGAAAAGGTAAAAGACAATACATTTGCCAATGATTTCTGCAGTGCAATAATAGCCATTGGACCCTAGTTTCCAATGGTTTAAAAAGTTTATATTTGTATATTAAAATAAAAGAGTTACATTCATTTTACTGAAGGTCATGTCCCCGTTGAGCTTTCTTGGACGTACCAACATTTAACAGCATAATAGTATTTGAAATAATGCATTTTGTCCCCCTTTTTTTCATGTTGTCCCTCATTGGTAAAAAATAATAAAGTAAAAGTGTTTTGAATATTTCTTTCTTGTCTTACTTGATTTGAATAATTTGAGAGAAACCAAAAGTTTGGCTATATATTATACATTTATACTAAATAGACAAAAATGGGCACTTGGGTTTTCAGTCATTTTTTTAAAATGGGTTTTTATTTTAAGAAACACTTTTAACAAATTTTAGATTTTAAATAGTATGATTGTTGAGTTAAAAGGTAAGTACTAAAAAAAAGAAGTTAAAAGATAAGTACCTTTTATGAAAGATTTGACTAACAATCGTAATAGACATGAAGAAGTATTATAAATACATTTTTCCTATCCAATGAAATATACATCAATACTATGTGCTCTCTTCTACTTATTTCTGTAAATCACAAAAAAATGTTTCTGTATCAAATTCGAGTTAATTGTTCAAAACTCAACTATTTTTGGCTTTACAATATCATAGAGAAATTCTGCCACAATCGTTGTTGCGACATAGTGGGAGATCTATATTTCTTATGGACAATAATTACACTATCAAAGCCAGATTATTTGTTTCCCCATTTGTGGAGTTATTTTTTCTAACATTCTTAAGGAGTTTACAACTTGCTACAATGGAGCTATTTGAAGTGATTGTTGTTTAATTTCTATTAGAATGTATGCATCCACTAACAGTCCATGGGCCAGGTCCCTTGAAAGAATAACAGTGCAAAAAATAAATATTTGAAAGTAAAAGAAACATAAGAGGTTTTACATGGAAATCCCCTTGCTCAAGGGAGGAAAAAACCACGACCTATCTCACCTGATTTCAACCCAACTCCATTAATTATAAAGGAGCAAAGTTTCAGATTACGAATCTCTAGTAATCTAGGAATTGAACTGTTAATCATGTCCCCCTCACATTAACAACTCTATTGCCCATTAAACCAACTATCTCTAGTCGATATAGACTTCAACAACCCGACATATCTAACTCTAGCTAAAACTCGGATGAATACGAAGATTAAAATTGATTTAACTCCTTTATAGCATAGGAATAGATCTGACAAGAATAATCACTGAAATTTAAACCCTAACAACAACTAAGAACAATGATAACTCTATCATGTACCTTGCTTTAATTTGAGTAATATTTCTATGAGAGAATGACATTAGCTTTGTGGATTTTCTGATTGCAAAAACTTGAGTTTGTGTGAATGTGGAATGGGCATATTATAGGATGGACACAAACTCTCGGAGACATATCATTGGCTGAGAGTCTGCTGCTCTGCAAATGACGCAAACTGATCTTGGGCATATTTATATGCCTAGGAGCCAAACAACACCCATGCTTTGATCAAGTTTGGAGATGAATTCGTTAGTTCTTTTATAGTGTTGAGTCGTGTTAATTCATTAGGACTAACCAATATGATTAATTTGTGCAAATGGCGAAATAAGAGGAAAAAGGGTATACAAGAGGCAGCACGTGAATCAAGAGTGGGTCCGAGCAAAAGAGCATAAAAGATGGGATGTAAATGAGCAAGAGAAAGTCTAAGTAAAAGAATAATCTAGCGCGGAGAGGGAATTAATTATTTTACCTTGTGATGAGATTGAGGTAGAAGACTTTGTATCCTCTCCACGACGTGGAGCAGAGATGTTTGACTAAAACTAAAATCGAAAAGAGCCTCCGCAGCGCGGACCTGTATTCGGACTTTTATCCAATTTTCCTAAATTATAAATAGATTCAGATTTTATTATTTTAACTATTCTTTTTCTCAGTTTTTGAAGAACGGCTACTTTGGGAGAGATTTCATTGATTCGTAGGGTTCATTCCTATTCTTTACTTAATTTGATTTCTCTTACGCTTGTTGAATATTTCAAGATTGAGAATTGTATTATGAGTAGCTTAAATTCCCCAGTTCTGGAATTGTGGCTACAAGATGATTTTATTTTATTGACTTTGATGGATTAATTTTTTTAACACGTGAATCTCTCTTTAGTTCTTAATTTAGTATTTTGTGACTGACCACCATTGAAATAAATGTATCGTCTGAATGGAACTCAGGAGAGGAATAAGAAGATAGAACGTGAGGCAAAAGGAGCACGATCTTCTCTAGGTTTAGGATTGATTTGTATCTAGGATGGGGATATACCTAGAAACCTTGTTTGGTTAATACACAGGATGAAAATATAATGCTCGGTTTTCAGTCTTTTCCCGCTCATCGATGTAGTAGGGTACCAATTAGCATAGGCGATTAGAAGTCGGGAGACCATGATCATACATTTAACCCTGTAATCAGTGATTCGATAATCGATTGATATCCATTAAAGAAGATAATTTGCATGAATCCATAGCAAGCTACAGCCCTAGAAATTCCTAAGTCATTGTTTGAAATCCAATTGGAACTGAATCGTAATAGTTTACTTCAGTATTTAGATAATTAATCACTTAGAAACATATATCACTCTTCTTGGTAATACTTGTTCTAAATTCTGATTATTTGAAGAATTGAATAGGATCTAATCTTAAGTTCATGTGGGTACGATACCAGGCTCTTCAAAAGAGCTACTTTAATACTTGCACGATCACATACACTTGCTTGTGCATTTGGGTGTAACACGCACCAACCACAATAGGTGTTGTAGAGTTGCAGGTTGCAAGCTTTAAGGCAACTATTTTTTTCATGTACGAAAACTCTCAATCTCTCCTGGGATCTGGTCCCTCATTAGATCTTAAAGTTTGATAAATCATCGAAATTTCAAAGTTAGCTCAAAATAATATTTTCTCCTTTTTGGATGATGACAACTTAAACTTTTCAATTTCTTCCTCCTTTCACCATGTTCCCTCTTCCATCAACCAAACACAACAGGCCCTCCTCTTGATCTATTCAAGGAGTGAGGATGAGCATACCGCTCATTTGATAATCGTGTTACAGGTCCTCAAGGACCAACAACTCTTTGCAAAGTTCAGTAAGTGCGAGTTTTGGTTAAGATATATGACTTTTCTTGGTCACATTTTTTCCGGCAAGGGTATTGAGGTAGATCCTAAGAAGACGGATGCAATCAAGAGTTGGCCTAGACGTCTATCCCCTTTGGATATTAGAAGCTTCTTGGGTTTAGCTGGTTATTATAGAAGGTTTTTGGAACGGTTTTCTTCGATTGTCTCTCCATTGACAGCATTGACCCAAAAGAAAGTTAAGTTCTTACAGTCAAAAGACTGTGATAAGAGGTTCCAGGAATTGAAATATAACTTACCTCCGCCCCGCTATTGACTATACCGTAAGGATCAAATATTTTTTGTTTTTTATTGTGATGCTTCAAGGATTGGAGTAGGGTGTGTTCTTATGAAAAATTGAAAGGTTATTGCCTATGATTCACGAAAACTTAAGTTTCATGAGAAGAACTATCCTACCCATGATTTGGAATTAGCGGCGGTTATATTTGCTTTAAAGATTTGGAGGCATTATTTATATGGTGTCCATGTTGATGTATACAGCAACCACAAAAGTTAGAAATATGTTTTCAAACAAAAGGATCAAAATCTTCGCTAAAAGAGATGACTTGAGTTACTAAAGGATTATGGCATGAGTGTCCTCTATCACCCTGACAAAACAAATGTAGTGACGGATGCTCTTAGTAGGCTATCAATGGGTAGTGCTGCACATATTGAGGAAGATAAGAGTTGGTTCGTGATGTTCATAGATTGGTTCGATTGGGTGTTCAGTTGGTTGACTCCACAAAATGTGGTGTTAAGGTTCATAATGATTCAGAATCATCTTTTGTGTTAGACTTTAAAGCAAAGCATGTTCTTGACCCGATCTTGATAGAGTTAAAGGAAGTGGTGCTTAAAATATCCGTTGAGGATTTCTCTCAAAGGGAGATGGTGTGCTTCGATATCAAGGTCACTTGTGTGTTCCCAATATTGATGACTTGAAATAGCAAATATTATCAGAAGCTCATACTTTCTCGATATTCCATTCACCCGGGTTCCACCAAGATATACTATGACTTGCGGGAGGTCTATTGGTGGAATGGAATGAAGAAGGATATTGGAAAATTTGTGGCTATGTGTCCTAATTGTCAACAAGTGAAATTTGAGCACCCAAAGCTGGGAGGTTTGTCCCAAGATATTACTAATCCTACTTGGAAGTGGGAAGATTTGAATATGGACTTATTGTTAGTTTACCTCGTACCGATGGCAATATGACTCGATTTGGGTTGTAGTAGACTATATGCCAAAATTGGCTCATTTCATCCCGTCAAGGTTTCTTATTGAGCAGAGGACTATGCTAAGTTGTATTTGAAGGAGATAGCTGGTTGCATGGAGTTCCCCTATCCATTATCTCCGAATGTGGTACCCAATTGACTTCACAATTTTGAAAAAAAATTCCAAAAAGGGTTTGGTACTCGTAATAAGGCTTAGTACGGCCTTTCATCCTAAAACCGGTAGGAAGCAGAGTGTACCATCCAAACTTTGGAAGATATGTTGTGATCTTGTGTAATTGACTTCAATGGTAAGTGGGATGATCATTTGGCTTTGATTAAGTTTGCGTATAATAATAGTTATCATTCAAGCATTGGGATGGCTCCATTTGAGGCTCTTTATGGTAGGAGGTATAGATATCCTATAGACTAGTTTGAAGTTGGTGAGGTTTCTTTGATAGGTCCTGAATTGGTACATGAGGCTATAGAGAAAGTTTGTCTTATTAGAAAAAGGTTAAAACCGGCTCAAAGTTGACAAAAGTCCTATGCCTATGTTAGGAGAAGAGATCTAGAATTTGAGATAAATGATTTGGTCTATTTGAAAATTTCATCCATGAAGGGTGTAATGAGATTTGGGAAGAAAAGGAAGCTTAGTCCCCGTTATGTTGGCTCATGTCAGATTTTGAGGCATATTCATAAAGTTGCTTATGAACTCTATTTGCCAAACGATTTAGCATCGGTGCATCCAGTTTTCGATGTCTCAGTGTTGAAGAAATGTGTTGGTGATATGACATCTATAGTACCATTGGAGAGCCTTGGTATAATGGAGAGTCTTTCTTATGAAGAGGTCCCGTTTGAGATTTTAGACCGGCAAGCCCGAAAGTTGAGAAACAAATAAGTTGCTTATGTGAGGGTTCTTTGAAAGATTCAGTTAGTTGAGGATGCTACTTAGGAGGCCCAAGCCAATATGATATCGCGTTATCCTCATCCATTTCTCTTCGTCCCTACTCTAGCTTGAGGTAGTTAGTTCCTCACGGTTCACTCTTTTTGTTTCATGTGTCTTTGTCATTCCCATGTTTCTTCATGCATGCATGCTCATGAAAACTTGCTTTTGAGAAAATGAGTTAACTTAATTGATTTCTCCATGTTTATGTGCATTTGAGTATGAGTTGCATATGGGCCTTATAAATTGATGTTTTGAATATGCTTTAGCTTAGAGTCGATTTTACTCCTAGGATAGGTGCATTTATGAGATTTCATTAATGTTGGGTTGTTAGATCTTGTTCTGACCCTCTTTATAATCCATTGAGTTCTATTCCAGGACGAATGTTCCAATGTGGAGATATTGTAACATCTCGGATTTGGATAGGTAGGAAAATATATATTTTTAGCTGGTTTCTATGTCTACGGGTCCCATCTATAGATTTTAGGTGCTCTTACGGATCGTAGATGGAAACTGTAGGTCATGGGAACGATGATTTTTAAAATTCATGTTCCACTACCCTTTTTATGGCTCACCAAGATGGTTCGTCATCGCATATACGAGTTATAGGTAGGTATCGTAGGTGAGTTCCAAACTTCGTGAAACTTTGAGGGTCAAAGTTGGGTTCCACAGATGGTATGAACGGACCGTAGTAAGACCCACGAACCATACATAGGACCTATCGAAAGTGGGGAATTTTAGGGTCCTAGTAACCCATCTACGATTGACCAGTACAGTCTGTACAAGGACCTACGGACCATAGGTTCAACCGCAGATGGAGTTCGACAGTTATTCTAAAATGGATTTTTGGTTCTTTCCCTAATTATTTTAGCCCAATACTATGTCGTTCTACCTTCTACCCTAGACCCTACATAATCGTTTATAACCCCAAAATTACCTAATTGAACTCATTCTCCCACATTCCCAAAAGTTGACCAAGTTCATCCTTCCAAATTCTATTTAGTCTAAGAAAGAAGAAGAAGAGCTAGAGTTCCATTCATGTCTCCAAATCCTCCATTTTCGTGGGCTCTGGTAGCAAGGTATGTGTGCATTCACCCATGGATATCATTCCTCCATGAGATCCTAAAAAATTTCAAGTTTCCAATTTAATTCTCCAATTATAAAATTAGGGTTTTAATTCAAAGAATGTGTGTTTCTTCCAATAATGATTTATTATGATCAATTAAGTCTTCGGATGCATCTTTTGATGTTAATCTATGATATTTAGTTGAAATATCACTTGACCATGCTTCTATTATCCTTTCCAACCATGAGCTTATGATAAACCCATGAACCATGAAATTATGAAGATATGCATGCTTTCATGAAGTCATTATGAATAATTTAAGGTTGCTTTGAGAGTAAAGCATCGATATTGCTGTTGTGAAAGGTTATTCTCACTGAAGGATTCATAGGGTTGAAAATTTTTCTTAACTAAAGATTGAATCAAGATTTATGTGCTTTTCTAAATCAACTCTAGCTTGGATTTGCTACTTGATTGTGCCTTTCCATGGATAATAATATGAATATGATTAATGACTATTTCGTGGGATTTATGCTTCGCATGGAGTGGACTAGCGGTGATTACCCATGTCACATAACTATGTGCCACCATAAGTTTATCTTAGATAGACTTAGTTAGTGGATCCACTTTAGCTCAATATTATGGTTCTTACCTTGGAAACTAAGGGCCTCTCTTTTAGGTGTGGGATAGAAACCATATTCCATGTTATTGCTCACATCATCTAAGTTGATTAATGGAAAACTTCCCACAAAAATGAACTAAAGTTACTTTCTTAAGTATCTCAAATGAGTTTTAAAGATCCTTATCTTGCATTGACCATGATTATGACTTATGCTTTCTAACATGTTATTTTATGATTTATCTTGGTCATTGCATGTCATGTAAAGTCCCTTTTAGAATGATTTCATAACTTATATGCATTACTATGATACTTAGTACATTCCATGTACTAATGCATACCTGTGCCTACATTGTTTAACTAATGTAAGGTCCGACGCTCCGATTCCGCACACTCACGGCTAGTTGATCCCTTTGAGCTTTGAAAGATTGGTGAGTCTTCTTGTTCCAAGGACAAAGACTATTTTATTGCTTTATGTCATTTCGCATCAGATTTGTTTGTGATGTATGGGTTGTGTCCCAATCACTTTTTGTATTATATACTAGATGACTTTGAGACTTATGTTAGACTTTTGTTTTTACCAAACTCTTTAGGATATAAGAGTGTCTTTCAATTCATTAAATTCTATTATCTTATATGATGTATGTTAAGTGTCTTGTGTAGGGTCTCTCGGGGTTCTATACGACATGTTATGCCTATGGTATACTTTGGGTCGTGAGATGAATGTTCGCCAACAGCCTTAGCCCAACCCTTCAATAGTTCTAGCATGTCTCTCGACTCAATAGAATTCCTCGTCTAGTGTAGGTGGTGGAAAACACCAAAATAGGTTCTATGTCATGCAGACATGGTGGAATCAAGAGGAGTCCCCTAATGTAGTTACTAGTATGTTGTGTGTATTTTAGTTTGATGTTTATGCATTATTAGATGTAGGAGCCACACTTCCATTCGTCCTTATGTTGCAGTGTATTTTGATGCCAGTTCCAAAACCTTATCTGATCCTTTCTCAGTCTGTACTCTATTGGTGAGTCAGTCATAACTAAACATTTATACAAAAATTACCCAGCCTCAGTTTTTCAAAAAGTAACCACAGTTGATCTAGAAGTGCTAGACATGCTTGACATTAAAATTATCATTGTCATGGAATGGTTATACCCTTGTAATGCCTCCACTGGCTGTAGAACCAGAGTGGTTAAGTTCTAGTTCCCCAATTGTAACACCTCAAAAATCAGAACTAAGATTTAACAACAGAGAGTGGAAAACAATGGAAGGGTTCACGAGTCGTGAAGGGGACCATGACTTGTCTCCGTGCTCGTGGTTGTGCACCCAATGGAAGGTGGAAAACCACGGACACATAAACGGTCCGTGAAACTCCACATGTGCCTTGAAGTGGCCTTTAAAAGGAGCATAGAACCACCCCAGTCACTGTGAAGTACCACAAACCATTAGACGGTCCATGAAACTTCACATGACCAGTGGAGTGGCCTGTGAAAAGAGGCACAGAACTCCCAAGTCTCTGTGAAGAAACATAGTCGCATAAACAAACCATGGTGCTTCACACGACCCTTGAAAGTGGCTTGTCAGACTTTGAGGTTTTGGTCAATTTGAAACAATCATCTCTTTTAACACAGACTGCATTTGGTGGCCCGTGACCCATCAAATTACAGATCATGGAATCCTCTTTCCAACACGGCTGAGTTTTCCTAATTCCAAGCTCAGATCAAAAGTTATGCTTGAAATATTAACGTCATGTCAGGAAGAGCTTCTTCACGACCCACTTGATGGGTCGTGGTTATCTAGATGGCCCGTGAAGCCTATCTTGAGGTCACTTTGTCAGCATTTTAGTCAGGGTCGCATTGGTCTTTTCCCCTATGCATTTGGTACATAAACTACGTCGTCTTACTCAGTCTAAGCCTAATAATCTAGTC